>CATQJL010000223.1:23882051-24058689 GCA_958299035.1 Cylicocyclus nassatus
GCGCCACACTCCGCCGCAGTCCGGCGGCTTTTTTGACGAATTATGAGCG
Source organism: Cylicocyclus nassatus (assembly GCA_958299035.1). Lineage (NCBI taxonomy): Eukaryota > Metazoa > Nematoda > Chromadorea > Rhabditida > Strongylidae > Cylicocyclus > Cylicocyclus nassatus. Next base: position 23,882,101 of record CATQJL010000223.1, read on the forward strand.
GTATTGTATACGCCATTGCCGTATTTTTTTCGGTCAGAAATCAAAAAACGAAGATTTCCATACTTTTGCCAAAGTGATGCTGTGCTGTACACACACATGTGATTTTATACTACCAACCTGTGAAAGTACAAACTAAATTCTCACCTCTCTATAAGCTATGGTTTTCGAAAAATTCAGATTTTAGTATAGAGTATAGATCACCCGACTAAGGAAAGCTATATTCGTATTTCTCGAGAGCTGAAGCTTGTAAAGCGCTGAGAACTTATGTTTACACTTCTACGAGCTTGTGGTGTACAAATACTTGTGTGGAGACAGCATAGCTCACTTTGGCAAAAGAAGATTTGCGCTTTTTTTGATTTCTAACAGATAAAAAATTACGGCATTAACCTAGATAAATGTCTTTTGTGTACAGTGTTTACCCGAGCAAGTTAGAATTTTTGTAGGATTTTTATAGACTAAGTTACGAATTTTCTCGATTTTTAGGGCAGTTGAATCTTTTTAGTTTTTGGTTCGAAACATGAGGTGGATTAAAGCTGATGAAAAAGCAAGATTTCCATCTTGTAGAGCTTGCTTTGTTATGTCGAATGGTACTTTTAAACTTGAAATTGGGAAGTGCATGATTTATTGCGGTTCAATTCCGAGACGGACATTAGTTTTTTAAAGGAGACAACCCAATACTTTTCAAGATACAGTTTTCCTCCGTAGAAGCTGTCTAAGATTCTCAAGAGATTACTGAAAAGCATGTGATTCAACAAAATTTATCTCCCAAAGTCTTAAGAAGCCGTCTATATTGAACGGAAAGCACTGACGTGAGACACTTCCTTGTGCTAGTTTATCGTCTGGGGAAGATTCTGTTTGAAGCTTCAAGAGGTATATCATCAGCGCATTATCTAGAAGGAAAATTGTGCACTGGCATGATGTCTTAAGCTACAAATTTTGGGGTTGCAAAAATCTCACATGGTATCCTTGAAGGCAGTGGCTCGGCAAAATCAAACATTCCAAAATTTACCCCCAGATAAGCAAAAAAACCACAGGTTAAGGATTTGCCGAGCCACTGCCTTTAACAAACCTTATTATTTGTTGGGTACTGTATCGATTCCGTTCTAGCTACGGCTGAAATTGGCGATTATTATCTATGTTTCAGCAATGATTCGCCTTCTTTAAAACCTGAAATGGGCAAAAGTCATGCAACCCGACCAAACATCTCCTTGAAGTCCTAAAAGCAATCTATGCTTTCAACCACCAACCAAGAAACCTGCTAAACGCAAAAATCACCTTTCGTTCGCCGGTAAAGTTCTGCAAGATCGCTTACTGACCGCTTGAGAAGGAACCAAACATTAAGTTTAGAAAGTCAAACAGCATGGTTCTCATTAGCGAAGATTGGCTGTATTGACGGCCACAAATATTTTTCCGCAGAAAGGAGCTCGTTTAAAGTTTAAATCATCGATGCGTATCTGTCAGAATGGTTCGACGCTTCGCCTATTAATGGTCATTAAATGACTCTTAGAGCCTTGAAAACCATGATTAGGGATAAGGAATGAGACTAAGGCCCGTATGCACTAACATTTCTGCGGCGAGGGAAGCGGCGTCCCCCGTTATGAAGGGACCGCGTGCGGACGCCGCTGCGGCTTTTTCATCATTGGGGACGCCGCTCCCCTCGCCGCAGGGATGTTAGTGCATGCGGCCCTAAGTAAACAAGTAAAATTTGAGCTAGTTTTATAGTCTCTTTCAACCCGGAGTAGACAAAACATTCAAATGGAGCAGCGCATCTGCAACGTCACTGGCTCAGCGAGAAATGAAAATATGCAAATGCAAGTGGCTCGAGTCCTTGCAAAGCGGACTCCCGCCAGTTTGATTTCCGCATAAACTGAGTTGAAACTCACTATAGATATATGTTTGTCTTTGAAAACGGTTGCGTAAGAATTGAAAAAGTCTTTAGAAAGAGTTCAACTCTTATGTACAAAGTCAAGGTAGATTTTAACCCTGGCTATCCCAGGGTTAAATTTTACCTTGAACGCATGATGGAAAGTTGATGGAGAAATGATGATTAAGGTAAATTTTAACCTCAAAGTAGAATGATGAATACTGGTTTATGCGTTTCAAGGTTCATTTCTACCTCAAGGTAGATTTAACTCATGAGAGAATATCATTGCGATCATGTTGCGAATACGGGTTATAAGCCTATACACTAGCTGAGGTAGACTTTAACCTTGAGGTTTGTTGATGAATACGGCCACTGGATCACCGCCGAGCTTTTGCGGGTCAAAGGGAAGGATGCCTGACCACTGCCGGTCGCTCTCAGCCCAGATTCAAGGTTCGAAATCAAAATCTTTCTTATCACCATAACTTTGTCGAATTTGAAAGTGTGTTTTCAGGTACCTGAGGACATGTTACCAATAAACGAAAAAATTTCTTTCAGTTGGCCTATCTCAGAGCATTTTGTACAGGTAAGTAAACCGCTTGATTTTACTCTATGAAGAAATGTTACTGTTCGTTCTGTATCAACCAGTTACTATCATCTCTAACCCATTTCGATACTGCTTGACATTTATCGCTCTCAGTGCGTTATCGTAATGAGACCAAAACAGGAGAATATCGTATTCCCCTTACTTAAAGGCAGTGTTCGGGCAAAAATTCAATTTTGAGATTTTGTGCTAACCCGGGCCTACTCGCTATTGCGCAAGAAGTCGAAAATACGGCAAAGTATGGTATAATCAACTCTTTTAGAACTTAATGCAATGTGATTATAATGCAGTACAAACTTAACACGATTTCCTTTCATTCATTTGAGGAGGCGTCACGCTTGTTTGTGTGTTATTGGACAAAAGGTAAACTAGAGGATTTGACATTGTCATGCCAAGTAGTCGGAACTGACCCGACCTATGGCTTTCCACGAGTTTGCGATCGAACGGCGACGTTCGCGTTTTCCAAGAAGGAGTTGTTGAGGCATTCGTGAGTTTCGACGCTTGATCCACTGATTATTCGTGATCCTATCCTTCCATAGCTGCGATTGCGCATGTCTATTTTGTTACTACTGTTTTAGTGCGATGACCCAATAGTTGTAGGGCCGGAATCGACGTCACCACAGAACATGACTATCACGAGCTGATCGAGATTAGAGCCAAATGCTTCAGAGCCACTCTTGCTGTATAAAAGCAACAGAAAGATGTCCATGGTGCCCGGATCCCTCCGACGTAACACTCGTTGAACACCCAATCAAATGAGTAAACTTAAGTCAACATTTTTCTTTTCTATCACCCATGATTTCTTCTCGTGAAAAAAATTTTTAATTCTAATCATTCCACAGTCAGATTTCTGATTAATTTTGACCCTCAAATGTTGTTGCCCCGAAGTTGATTTCCTAATGGCTAAACAGAAAAAACATTTTCACTATTAGGAGCTAAAGCATCAGTTCCAGCACCTGCGAAAGTAGCATTTTTCTCCATAGATTATAATTAGCGAATGACCTCATGCATACTATGAAGCCTAAGTGCTCTCAAAAACGCTCTCTCTTATAAGCTCTCATCATTGTCGAAATCCGAGGCTACAACCACATCGCCGCTTGGCTCGGTGTCGTCACTCCGTGGCTTTCCTCCAGTCGTCATCCCATATGGCTTCCGCTCAGGATGTACAATACCGCAGACAGACCTCTATCATCACATCACCTAACTCCTTTACAGCGGAGCATGACGACATTGGGAGGGGCTCAATATGAGTGCATTGTCACAACGAAGTGACTTAGGTACGTCGAAAGGCAGTGTCCAGGCAAATCTGGGCAAGATCGCCTAGGAACTTATGAGGGGGCCCTAACTAAGGCACTGCTCAAGCGGCAGTGCAAAACTTTCATTCAGCTGAGAAATGCGTCTCCAAACCCTCCGCGTCTGCGCCGTGACCGTACAACTTATAAGGAATGCTACCTAACTTAGCTCGGCCTTTTGGTAAAAGGCGTATATGTTTTGAAGCAGCTTTAAACGCTGATTCCAAATATGCTATTTCTAGCTGCCACGCGCCATTCCGAAGCGAGTTTTGGGCTTTTTCCTGCTCAAAATTGGCATACTGCTGAACATGAGAAGACTGCCTGTAGATAAAAATCTGCAAGAAAAAGGTGTTGAGGTATCAAAGTAGTACAAATCCAATCTTTTCTCACCAAAAAAAGCTCAACGCAGGTGCATCAGCACTTAAATGATGATGTCGTGATGCCAGTGAGTCGATGAGTATGCCACTTAGGCGCAGGAAAAAGCTCATAACTCGCTTCGAAATGGTGCGTGGCAGCTAGAAATAGCATGTTTGGAATCAGCGTTTGAAGCTGATTCAGAATATATATGTCACTTGCCAAAAGGTCGAGCTAAGTTAGGTAGCATCCCTTAGTATGGAGTAGTAGTTAGTATGGATCCCAGCGCGAACATAGTGTTAAAGCGAGCGAAGTCGTTTTCGGTTACGGTCATGGTGCAGACATGGGCTTTTAAGGACGGATTTTTTAGCCGTGAGAACCATTTGCGCTGCTGCTTGGGCAGTGCGCTAGTTAGGACCTCCTCATCGGTTTCCAGGCAAACTGTTGTCATCTTTCGAACTACACCCAGTACCCATTTTACTAAACGGACTGTATCTGGAAAGGCCAGGATGAGGGCGCACGACAATTGAAAGTGATCAAACGCCTCGAGGACTGTAAACCTTGTGGTAAATCGAGATGTACTTTGTAAGTTCAAAACTGTGTTGATACTCTAAAGAACATCATATCACACATTACAGGCAGTCATTACAATTCATACTCGAATAAAACTCTAGTCGGCTCTCGCCATACGACAAAACCCGTGACAGCAAATGCGAGACAATCTGCGGACACCTATAGAAAGAATTCTTTGTGCGCCCAATTCTGGCATCTGTTGATGCAATCATAGGGTTAACTAAACTTGGAAATGTGATTCAATCAATTTAATTATTTATTTATTTATTTCAATACACTCATGGTGCGCCTTAAATGAGAAAAAAATAGACAAGGCAACTATTAACGAAACGAGAACGAAACGAGAACCCAGCCAGTCTCAATCGCAGGAGTCAAACAAAATAGAGAAATAGAAGAACAGGATGAAAGAACCCATTCCCCATGCCTACCAAGACGTTCAATCACCTAAAAAAGTCAAGCTGCGAACAACCTTTATAGACTGTATAGAATCCAAATCTTGCTCACTCTAAAATTATTGTGGCCCACACCATCGTTTGAGTGTCAGCGAGCCTGCTGGTAAAGCTAGCTGACTGGCCCCCAATAAAGATCTATTTTAGAGGGGAGCAAGATCTATTGAACATCTAGATGAACTTTTTCAAGAAGAAGTGGCAGGGCATGGGGCTAGGTTGCTATGAAACAACGCCATCAGAAAAACCCCTTGTTGATAAGACTGGTTGGTTCACGGTAGCAAATATGACCATGGTTAGGAACACTGCTACAGAAAGAATGGTAAATGTACACTCATTCTAATAAGAGGCAGAAAGATTGAGGATAAATGGCAGGAAAGATAAGCTTCAGAGTCCGTAAACTCAGTTCAAAAAACAACGATATAAAAATTTTGTAGTAACACAAAGCTCGAATCACGGTCAGAACTAGCACGACGACCTGAAAAAAAAAACAATATCGAGATAAACAGAACACCAATACAAAAATGAAGAAAGATTAAGACAAGGCAATTTGCTGTGAAAGATTTCTTTCTTCAAAACTGAGTTTTATATGTCGCGTCAGTGCCATGTCAAGTAGTACTGTACTGTTTTCTGTTTGTATAGTGAGCAGAAACCTGAATCTCACAAATTCTGAAAGCTCCAATAATTGCGAGTTTCTTTGAGTTTTATAGCGTCTTTCTTCTTTTCTCGCATCGGAGTCGGGTCGCTGGAATAGGCGATATTCAAGGAAGTTTTTCTCATTCCGCCAAATGTGAACCTCGTGCTTTAGCTACTTTTTGCCTCCTCCCCCTCTTCCTACCTTGTATTAAATGTAAAATTTGTAAATGCATGTACAGATATATATATATATATACAGGGTGTCTCAAAAGTAAGACACACTTTTCAATCGATATCTCTCTTCCCGTTAAGTCTTTTCCGCCTTTTAGGTACCATTCCGTAGAAGAGGCTTCAACTTAGATTCGCAGGACCGAGCGAACCACCGATGTCTCTTCATTACAGTAGGACTAGTGTAGGAAGTTCGACAAAGATTTTAGGCCATTGGAAGCCATATTCTGCCTTGGAACAACAAACGAGCCAGAAACCCTTGTGCTATGGTTGTGGAAGTCGCTGATTTCGAATATGAAATTTCCACTTTACCGTGATGCTTCTTTCCAAGGTTATCTTAGGTAAACCGTAATAAGTGAATTTCCAACATTCGTCAGAATTATGACTACACCGTCAAAGAAAGCTGAAAACACTCCTAAAAAGTTGTGAAGTGGAATCAGCATGCGCGCAAACTCTAGTACACGTTTTTTCAGGGTTCTTGAAAAAATTTTGTCAGATGGCATATTTCTCGATGATTCCACATGCGAAGTTCTTACCGTAATCTCACAGTAACGAAGTGCGATCGGTGATTGGATCGACACTGTGAATCTAAGTTGAAGCATCCACTACAGAATGGTACGTGACTGGCAAAAAAAGACCTATTGGTAAGAGAGATATTGGCGATTGAAAAGTGTGTGCTTACTTTTGGGACACCTTGTGTATGTATAGTGTATAAATAAATACTGAATTATAAAATTCATGAATGCAATTGTCTATAAAATTGTGCGCTAGTTTACAAATATGCTCATACGTCCTAAGAATTTGTAGATAAGAGTGGCATTTTTCAATGCCACGCTTCTAAGCATTTGCAAATGGCAACAGATGACATGAGAAATTGAGAGTGGGAGAGGAAAAAGCTTTGTAAAATGAATAAGCGCAGAAGTTTTACTGCTCGAAAACCGCTGGAAAAGTAGTTTTGATCTTATACCGAGTTGTTAGCGCAGTACTACTGCTCAATGTAGTGAAAGCTGATAATTAAACTTGGACAACCAATTTTTTTTTCAGCCAAACTTCTTTTATATGATCTAGATTTGATTGTAATTAAAAAGAAGCGGTCGCTCAGTAGGGAGCACAGCAAGGTCTTCACGATTATAAATTCGCTGCCAAATTAAAGAGACCATTAATATGTCTGTAGAATTACCTTTTACATGGCGCTGCTGTGCAAAATTGCTGACTACACTACTACACTACTCAGAAATCGCAGAAAAGCATGTCTTATATATATATCTATCTATGAGGTAGCCCCCAGCGCGTCAAAGGCTTTAATAACGTGTTGCCTCAACTACCATGTTAAAATATGGTTTGCTTTCTTGACTCATAGGTTTAGTGCTTCTGAGTCATTGCAGATCAAAAGTACTTCCATGCAAATTTCCTGCTTTTTCAAAAAAAACCAACTTTGAGTGAAGTGATTATTGTCAGCTTTTAGCAAAGAACGAGTTGACCAGGGAATTTTGCTGTAACCAAAATTCCATGGCTTTTGCTCATCGTTTCACACGTGGCTCTCAACAGTAATGCAACAACTGTATTGGCATCAGCAGCTTATGTCAGCTGAGTTCCTCGTTACGTCAAATTTACTCAGCGCCTTTGAGCTTTTGCTGTCCAAAGTTGTTCTGTGAGCTGGTGCTTGAAGATTGTTCAGAATCTGAAACTGAGGGTCTTCTACGTTTTTGGAATGTTATCCTATATTAAGCGAATACAGTATCAGTTGCTTGGTCCCAATAGATAGAATAAAGCACCAAATTTTTACATATTTTTATTTGTACAATCATTTATTATTTGCTCTGTAGATTTGCTGCAGCTAGCAGTAAGTTTGTGGCTGACATCACCGTAACCCTCGAAGAAAAGTTCATCTATTTCACGTCTTTTACATCGTATTGACGAGTCGAAAACTGTGATGGAAAAGACGAGGAATAAATGGAAAATTTATATTTTACTTGCGTTATGGGAATCCCTTGGAAATATTTGGAAAATTGGCTGGCCGATCTACCTTTTCCAACTATTTTTGTCTTATCAGAAAGTGAGAAATTCGAAGCTTTATAATATCAACGCTTCACCAAGGTTGGGCTTGAAGCACTGGAAGATGGAGTGGTAAACGTTTCCATCACAGTCTGTTACCTCGCGTATATCATCCGTGTGAATCGAGTGTGTGCTGTGAGCACACAAACTTGCCTTGTTCCAACGCAGGCATTGCCTCTAGCCCATATAATTCCGTATTTGGAAAATTCCACCTTCTCAGCTTCGCTTTGCCATGGCTTTTTGGACTTATATTGGTCCTAGCCATTAGCAATTTCACTTAAGGCTTCAAAAGAAATTGTTGTTTAGAAAAAAATTTCGTCAGTTTGAAAAATGATAGATCAAAGCTATTGCCTGCATGTCACCTTTTTTTTTGTTTTCCTGCTAGACATTGTGAGTGGAATTGACAATTGCTGAAGTGAATAGTGCGATGACAATTTGTCCTCGGTGTGAATTGCTCCGTTCTTAGACCATAATTTAGGCAGCGCTGCATTTGTCGCTTGCCCACCTGCTTCTCTTATTGTATAAATCATCTTCCACGACTGTTGATTCTCCACAACCACCATCTTTCCCTACGAACATGTCATTAGCATATCTGGCTAGGAAGAAACAAATTGGAGCGCTCAGTTTTTGACTTAATCAAAATTTGTAGACTCACCTCTTCCAGTATGATGGAATTACTCTATTCGTTTTGTTAACATCACCTGCATACTTTGCATTCAAAATATTGTGTTTGTTTGGTATGAAAAAAACGGCAGTGAAGAAGAATACGCATGAATCAATTAGTGTAGATTTACGCATTCAGCAAGTACTCTCCTTCCACGCGAGGGAATGCTTGAAACATCACAAGTACTGTAAATGCGTTATTTTGCATACTAAACTAATCTCTCAATGACAATAACAATTCTGGATACAGTCAGAAGAGTTTAATAATCTGCTAATCGGATTGCGATTGTGTGTGTTTGCATTGTGATTAGCAATGTAGTCAAACATTGAGCGCACTACTCACCCGGAAATCGGATCTCGTTCGAGCAGCGGATGGGCTAGAAGCGTTCTTCATGCCGTGACTAAGCTATAAACCAACAGCGCTTATCATATCGTAGCGACGCTCGAACCATATTTAGTTCAGAAAAACACTTTTCTGATTTCTACAACAGCTGTTGTGGCTAAGAGTTATTGCTTTAGTCTGTGTTCTCACTTTCTACCACATTTGAGTTGCAAAGCCTCAGACTCGAATGCTGATATCAAATCATAGACTTCAATATATAGAGCGCAGTCGTAGCAGAAGTCATTAGCCACCTACTTTAAAGGCAGCGTCCAGGCAAATCTGGACCTATGGGGCTTCCACGCGGAAAGTTATCTTGACGCCCCAAGTAAGACTCTGCTCAAGCGGCATCAGATAGTGCACTCACGGCTAAGATGTTGGGCTCCAAACTACGCCCCCGTGACCGTATTCGCATGGATTCATGGTTCGGCCATCAATTTCGCGTGGATCCTCGCGAATACGGTCACTGGGCATAGTTTGGAGCCCAATATCTTAGCCGTGAGTGCACTACCTGAGCTGCCGCTCGGGCAGAGTCTTAATTTAGGGCCTCAAGATTACTTTCCACGTGAGAGCTCCATAAGACCAGATTTGCCTGGACGCTGCCTTTAAACAACGGTATATATGAAGGGCAAGTTTGGAAGCACAGGTTCATGCCGTTCCAAAACACGCATATAGATTATTTTATGAAGTCCATGCTAATGACATCTATATATCTAATTTTGCATTTCGCACACGATTTCCTTGCAATGAAACTTCGTAACTACATACCGCTGAAACTTTTTTATTTGAGAAACTAAAGCGATAGTTTACGGAAAATGAGACCTCCAAAAAGGTGCACTTTATGTTTATTGAGAGAGATGAAGTGTTTTTATGCATTCCACATATTTTACGAATGCTAAGAATATGTGTAATTTTTGAAGTGACTCTTTTGAAGAAGTTTCAACACCTCTGTCGATACCACTACTTTTTTCTTTGCTATGTAGCAGCCCTTGCGCTTGTGCTTACATCGTTGTCTGTGCAAGGTAGTTGGTACTTAATGCTGAGCGCTCTGGGTGATTATTCTCTATCTTCTCGTTAATCGTGTCTTGTTCTCAAATTTCATGCGCCCGATCAATCTGCCACATTTCAGTGACCGTTCTTATCTCAACACATATTCGCTCTAGCCTTCATGTCTTCCTCATCCATCGTAATTTTATTTTGAAAAACAAAAGCATCATTGCACTTCATATTTTTGATGATATTTACTCCGGAAAGGGATCTGATCTAATTTGTATAAAGCAAGAAATTGTTGGGCGGATATGTTCCACAACTACATAAACAGAGATGAAAACTGACAAGAGAATGAGCATAATTGTCTGCTTTCAAATCACAAGTTTAGTTATGGTCTTACACCGACATCCCTTGTTTAAGTTAATAATGATTGTTTGAAAGTGGTAGCACTGAAATAATGTTTTTAGTTATTAGAGGCCACGCCTTTAGCTTCTTTTTACAGAGAATTGCAAATTCATCACAAAACCTGCAGAAGTTCTGCGGACGTTTCACGCACAGTTACCGTTGCCAATAGTGATTTTGGAATCTTTGACAGTAACCTTAAAATCGATCAAGTGAGATACAATCATGGCTCGTCACTGTTTGGCTTCAAATGCTGCTGTCAGTATTACTCCCACGACATCAACTTCGCCCTTCATCAAGCAAAACGAATGAGCCTACGCGCCTGAGTTGCTCAGTATCGCAAATCTGTTGTACCACGGAATTAGGACCTTAATATAGAGGAATAGCGCAATGCTGTCAGAGCATCACCATTTACGAAAAACCAGAACGTTTTATTTTTAAATTCCCGAGAAAACGACCTCTCCTCTCCCCAGCAAAAAGTTTTTGAGGCACATTTCTAACGAAGTATTCGCTCGCACTTCAACGGCGAAAACCTTTTAGGTCGCCCCACGCTTTTAGTGCTTCAAAAGACTTTTTACGTTATTCGGACGTCATTGATTGCTTTCTGCATGTAAAGTACTGGTTAGCACCAATTTGCAAGAGTAGGACCTATAAATTCCCACTCGTTGCCGTTTCATCCCACCAACATTCATGTAGCTTATTGCTGCTACCTTTGAGCAACATTGGTAAAAGTTCAAATTATGAAGTCATATATCGCTCATACTGTCGCGCGAGACTAATGTAGCTCTGCTGCGAAAAAGTGTCATATGTGAAAGGAATTTTCTGCTTACTATAAATTCTTATTTACAATGAAATATATAATACATTGGCGTAACCAGGTGCTTTTACGTTATTCGGGACCACTTTATCAAAATGTTATCATGAAATACGGGCTTTAGCCTGGAAATTGTCTTCATAAATTCTACGAGGACTTCACTCTGCTAGGTCAGGATAAGAATTAACACGTTTAAGCTCAGTTTCACACGTTTTTTAGAATCATTTCCCTATTGCAGCTGCCTGCGTTTTCGTCTTGACATGTTCTTGCTAAGGTTCTTCACAAAAGCTGGAATCCGTGCCCAGAATCTTTACAAACTCTTTTTGTGATGCCATTGAAACGTGCAGTTGACGCCTTTTTTGTTTGCTTTGTCGCCTATCTCGTTTCCATTGAGCTTCCGTGTTGCAGACGAGACCCTTGACAATTTGAAGTTTTCGCCTACGCTCATAAGAGCTTTCTCATTTTTTACTTATACGTGATAAGCTGCAATCTAGGGAAGCTGCTCAAGAACGCATCGTATGCGAATCGTTTTTCAAATAGCTACTTTGTTGAGCAAGTCGGAAACCTACGTAGCCAGCTCAAACTCCATCGTCTTCGCATAAGTCTCGAAGTTGCAGTAGCTGCCCTTCTTAACATTCACACCTGATTTTCAAACCCGCTTTATTATCTCATTGTTGGAGCATGTCAAATAGCGCTTTTTGTGTCCCTAATGTACTGTACTGTTCAAACTCAAAATATCGGTGCGTGAGGAAGTACTACACACCAGATTTTGCCGTCATATCCTTCTTGAAAATAAAGAGCGGTTTCTATAGTCTCTAACTTCCAAATGATCCTAAGTTCCAGAAAACAAAACTTCATTTATCGATTTCTCTTTCTTGAAAAACACATAGTATCTTCGTTCTTTCGCGGTCATATAGCATGAATCGTTTCAAAAATTCAAGTCTGAGTTTTAGCCGCAGTAACATTTTTGAAGTGTATAAACAAAACACTTGAAATTTGCATAGTGCAATGTATGCAAAGAACATAGCCGAAACGATAGCCGTGAGGAAATAGACAATTCGATATTTTGTTTTTGCTTTGTTTCCCATAAATCTTGTGCTGCAAATGGACAGCCATTTTTTTTTCAAACAGGGGAATCTATCCATCTGCTTGCTGAATAAAAATACATATTTTGAATGCTTTGCAATTTTTTTTCCATTTGAAAGTAGCTGCTCTTTTTACAATATAGAAGAAACACTCTATTTAGATGAATTTTTGGCTTGTTAATCGTTAATCGCTTCACCTCCGTTGATCGTTTGTTGAGGTTTTCCGATTTACAAAATGAGATAGTCTCACAATCAGAGGTTTTTCTCATAGGTGCCATTCATATCCTCTTATGTGTAAGAAATCATCGTTCTTTTTTTTTTCATCGCAGCTAAAAAAGAACTTGAAGAATGCCATGATTCTTGTCAGGATGTCATTTTCTCCATACCATCTGCATCTACTTGCCCGCGGTACATGTACGTTCTAATGAACGAGTCGTCGTCAAATTTCAGACTCTACTCGCGATTGGAGTAATTTGGTTCGTAGCATCCGCTCGTCGGAGCTCGCGCATTCCGATTACGTAATAGTAATTGCTGCACTGCCAGATACAGCTGAGTACTATGCTGAAGCTTATGGCTGCTGCTTTATGTTTAACGACGAAAAAGCTATCGGAAAATATTGAATTCCTCATTTTTCTCATTTTCAATCTGTACCCTGCTTTCTTGGAAGAAGTTTTGAAAGTTTTGCAATGGCGCAATAGAAGCTCCATAGTTAAATCATTGTGAGATTTCAACTCTATATTTCTAATGGATCTAGGTACATTTTGCTGCAGTGCCTGTATCGCTTGCTCTGTAAAATAATTCAAAAAGGTTTTCATTGGTTTTAAAAATGTTCACACTAAATTAACTCCTAGAGGATGTTGGCCACCATACACATTCAAAACACGATTATCCCTGCCCTCAAAGCAGGATAACCCCACAAAACTTATGTGTGACCATAAAAAGTGAGCGTTCTTTTCGATCCTTCTACCGCATTCTCATAGAAATACAACTAGAGATAGTAATATACAAATTGTGGTACCATGTTAGTGTTATGCACTTTGAAAATTACTGCTTTCCTTCCTGACCTTAAAAGGAGTGTGAGAACTCTGGGCTCTCTCCGGGACTCCTCAATAAGGAAAGCATCGTGAGCCTGTGTTATTTTTTATTTTAAACATTTTTGGGCGACTGTCAAAACTGTTGTCGTATTGGACCAGATCTGGATTATTATTGTGCATTTTTCTTGCAATTTCGGCTTGTGTATTCTACATTCAACTATGTTTCTTCATGTAATTGTTTGATGAGGAATTCCTGGTTCCCGGGGGGGGGGGGGGGGGGATTGAACAAAGCTAAAGGCCATTGTATTTGTAGTCCCGATTCGCAGCACTATCGGCAAACGCCTACAGTTGGCCTTTTCGTAGACTTCCTGTCAGCCCTGTTATCAGCGCTAGTAACCTCTCAAACAAGATTTTGGCGATTGCGCGATTTCTGTTACGCGTGTGCCGTAGAGCCACTAATCTAGCCATTGATGATGATAATAAACAAATGCTTCGTTTCTTCAGCCATTAAGCGTATCAACTCAGTTGTAATGAGCTTTCGGCAACAATAGCCGACCTCTTGACTCCTAACAATCATATACTTAATCACTCTTCTTCCGCAAACTTGAACTGAGCCTGGAGCCTTCAAGTTCTCGCTAAATTGAATATGAATCAAAGAATCTTTATCTGATAGCTATGAGAATTTTGCATAGCACTGACCAAGTTTGAAAATGACAGCTTCTGACCTGAATACATTCATTCCATCACTTTCTTGAACTTACTAGGATCGCATCGTCTTCGGTAATTGCCTCGAGCGGAATTTGCCTTGCCTAAGGCATACCTCGCGCGATTCCGGGCGCTGCGCGATTTGGCGTAACAGCGACTCTTTGTAAGTCGTTAGTGCGCTTCCTTTAGTCAGAACCTGCTCTATTTGCAACAACTTATACGCGCCACCCGCCTATGCGTTCGAGAAGCGCGCACGATGAATCTGTAGAAATCTGGCAAATCGCCAAGTCGCTGAAAGTGGCGATTTGGCCGAATTGCGTGAGGTATGCCTTAGGCCTTATATGATAAGTTTTAGAGAGGTCAAACCATGCACTTTCTAGCAGCGCTCGAATCAAAAGGAAATTCTGCGTTTTTCTTTCCTGCGGGTAAAAAACACTTGAATTTTGCATCCTTTTGAAAGAAGAATCCATGAAAAACGATTTAGTTATTGCGAAGCAGAAAAGAGGACAATGAATATTAAAAGGCAAATTTTTTCAAAAGCGCGTAACACTTTATGTGAACCACCCTGTGATACTCTGTTTGTATAAGGTGTGGTTTTATGATTGCTCGTATTAAATAATTTACATTGTGCGTCGAACATCTACTTTTATGTATTTCTTCATATTGAACTGCTTCTTGCTCCACCCTACATCGTAATAGTAGTCTCTTTGCTATATATACAATCTTCCAAACCTTCAGCGGAAGTCCGTTCTAAACGAAATCGGTTAGCATCTACCACTTCTGCTCATTGTCAGCTGAAAGTATGCAACTGCCAAATTTTCCTAGTTTTCCCAGCTTCACGGCATTTTACATCGGGATTGCTGCAATAGTTTGGGTATCCTGTTCCCAAGTGAAGAACTTTGTGCAAAGTGCAGAAACCCACGACGAGTAAATATTGTCCGGTGTTTGATTAGAAGCTCTTGATGAGCTTCACTTTCTTCTCTCAAGTTTCTTCAATGACCGGAACGCTTATCCTAGCTCTTGACAAGGTTCTTGTTACATTGAGTAAACAATCTTACGTTCATAAGCATCTTTTTGCTTCGCACTTTTGCGAATCGTACGCTATTATCTTGGAAATATGATTGACTTTTGATGGTGCATCATATTTTTACGCTAGGGCACGGCATTCGAATCTTTTTCACCTTCACATCCAAATTGTGGCCCAGTCATCTTCTTGCATGCGTTCGTTGTCCTTTTGTGGCCTCAAACTCGTTTCCCCTCTGTTTTGCGGCTTGATGAAAGGCACAAATTATTCCACTCTATTGGATTTCAAGGCTTTTTAACTGCGCATTTTCTGCTTTAGACAGCCAGGCGTTGCAACAGCCTTGGTCTCACACTTTTTCGCTTTCATCTCTGAAATGAATTACCGCTGGAAGCTGATTAATGGTAAGTAACTAAGTTAACATTACATCAGATAAAATAGGTGAATTCATAAGTGTCTCTAATATATACTTATGGTTCGCTAACTATCGTAGGGTTGTTAATTTCATGTAACAATTGAAATGTCAACGAATGCATAAAACGCGCAAACAGCGCTAATTTTATGTGTATATACGCGCAATGGGGAGTAAGAAGAATATATAAAGTTAGGTGGAAACTTTAGGTATGAAAAGCGTAACTGAATCTTTCAAATCAGACCGTTGCCGTAATGACCCTATTTTAAGAACATCTCTTTGTGTTCGCATTGTTCATCTTTTTCATGAATTTTACTTTTTCCATTTTCCTTTTTTCTTTTTTTCAAATTTTTTTCTTCCTTTCTTAGCTTTCCCTCTCCAAGACTGGTTGAACCTTTAACAAAAAGTTTTATGTGTGTGTGTCAATCATTTGAAACGAGACAGCGCGATACTATGACCCGCGATAAAGCCCCGTCAGTGCAGGTGGTTTGAACTGAGCGCATTACTTGTTCGTAAGGTGAACTTACGAGCGGCGATTCCTCCTCTGCTACAAAAATGCAACATGTGTTGACAGTTGAGTGCCCAGTCAGTTTACGTGCCGGCCTTACATGACTTCTAACATAAAGGATACTGAGTTGCAGTGTCATTCAGCAAGGTGTACATCATTACAATCTCCTCGCAACGCTGACAACATGTCCGCCTTTCAAAGAAAGGATTGTGTGAAAGAGGTTAAGAGCAGGGTCAAGCAAGGGGTGTGGCACACGATCGCTGGTTACGACCCCCCCCCCCCCCTGATTGCTGTCTTAATAAGACCCCCTCCTGAACTATATACCTAAGATAGCATTACAAGAGTTGAGAAAGAGGTCAGGCATAAGTCTTTCGAAAACCCCCCGCCCCCCCCCCCTGCCATGAAAGCCCTCATACGACCCCTTCTTCCTCCTCTTAACCTCTGGACCTCAAAGTGTGACATTCTAGAGGAGACCATCTTTTTCTAGAGAGTTTTCAGATTTCTGAGAGCTGTACGCCCGATTTTCTGTGACTGCACTTTACAATCACACGTAATTTGACGGCTGATTTTGATCTGAATGGGCATATTGAAAGGGCCATAATTTTCTTATGAGTGGGGCTTTCGGCTCCAAATTTGCAATGTAGCAAGAAGAAGCTATGTGCTCAATACTCATACCAGCAATGGAGCGCTTTCTGGATTTTGAAGGCAAGTTAAGGGGGTGCGGCACACACCCCCTAAAAGCTGCGGCAGCCGCAGCTTTTAAGGGGGTGTGCCGCACCCCATTAACTATATCAAAAAAACATTTTTAGCGGACATTTATATGAGTCGATAGCCTAAACCTTGTAGATTCCATAGGACTGTTTGCAGCCTGATTTGTCTTCTTAGCTCTAAGTAATATTTGGTGAAAGCACAGCGATCAAAAGCGAAAAATGGGAAAAACGAAATGTTGGTTGGCTTCTAATCCCACATTTGCAGGTCTTCTGAAGCGGGATTCCTGAGGTGGACAAAGAAGGAGTAGTGCTTTGTCTTGAGTGCAAAAACGGATAGCTAATTCACCTTTGAAACAAAGTTAACCATGTTGGAATTTGACCATTTCATTTAGGTGGCCTAGTGTCTTGAATCTTCAAATTCGCTCACACTTTGTCTACAGGGGTAAATTGGCATGCTAATTATGGATATGATACGTATATCATGTTATCACTATCATCAGATTACCCAACTACGACCCCCTCCCCTTTTGACTCCTCAATACGACCCCCCAGGGTGTGGCGTGCCGCACCCCACGCTTGACCCTGGTTAAGAGTTCTTTCTGTAGACTGTCGTTACAGGCGATTACAAGATATCATGCATCTTTGCTGCTGCAGAAATGTGTTTCGAAACGCTGTCATATCGAGAACTGCTTATATTCGTTATTTCAAATGATTTCGAATAAATCACGAAGATTTGCAGAAAAAGCAAAAGCGATCGGTACACAAGATAACCCGATACCTTATAGCTGAATATCCAACTACTTGACTGCACTATCAGCGTTTCTAGCAAAGATGCGTCATTATTCGTATTCTTCGACTGTAGACACCGCAAAACTTGTAGATCCAGGCGTCCGTAACTTTTCGCCAACCGTTCAGCAGTTTTGCGGATATATTATCAATGTCCCGAAAATATCTTCACGATAAATCCTGCTAAATGCCAACGCGACTCGGTTTTCTTGTAACAGCAACGTCCGTTTTGAGATGACCTTACTGAATTAGTGTGCAAACGATGAAACCTTGAGAAAATCGCGCAAGCTGCTCGTAAGTAACTTACAGAACATACTGACGGCGGTGCGCGAAACGGTAGGAAGGTCCAATGAACAGCTGGGTGCGACAAGAAAGGATGTCAAATATTTCTTTTGTTTTGCTAGGAGATATTAGATCTTCATTTTTTCGGAAAATTGCTGAACATAGAAATTTGTTTCTCTTTTCCATGAGATTAGGTGCCAAATTACTGTGTTTCGTTGCATGTCTATGTTTGCCTGGCAAAATTTATGCCCATCCCAGACAGACGAAAATATGTACCATTAAATTCTGTCCCTTACATTAACATTGAAAGTTGTAATGACTTTGTCCATGATAAAGTTTTCTTGCTATGCTTTTGAAAGTCACAAGTCCATTACCTAAATTTAATTAAAACATATGAAGGTAGGCATTGTTCCACAGAATATTTAAGAAGTCGTACAAACGTATTTAGAAACAGGCCTTCTGCTTAACTCCTCGTTCACCCGGTCGATACTTCTTGTACTCTTATCTCTTCCCTTTGTTAGAACCCACCACATTTACTCAACTAGAATATTTGCGTTGATCCTAGTATGGTTCAAACGCGGACTGTTCTTTTTCACACCTTTGATCGCTCGCAAGAATTTTTGTCTTATTCTCCTCGAGAAAATGCACTAGATATCGTTCATCGTTTATTTGTGACTGTAACGTACGCAGTGCTCAGCCGAGTAGCTACGTAATGAACAGAGATTGTGCTGTCTTACCAAATTCCGGATAAAAATGTGGTTCCTCAAATAGGACGTTCAAGAAGGGTGTTTAGCAATCTTCTGGCTGAAAGCTCTTTCTCGTTGAAGCTCAAATGATTTTAAATATGCATGCCGAGGATTTGTTTTTTACAAACCAATTTATCACATTTACAATGAGCTTCTTTGAAAAGGGTTGCGATACGATATCCAAAGACATAGAAGATATAGAAGACATAGAAGTTATTATTTCAGGCAATAAGGGAAAAAGGGAAAATTTTATTCACAAATTTAAGAAAATTAGGATATTTTTGAACCCTACAATGACTGCGCGCTTAGACAAAAGGCTTTAGAGGTGTGTTTGAGAATGTGCTTAGTCTCATCACAGTGTAGTTGTCATCGTAACACTTGACTTTTACTACGATATCGTCTCTGCTTTTTCAGAATTCTTTCAAGCGGCCAGGAGTCGCGTGGTTCGCTTGTGATTGGATTTGCCAATTTCATTAAGAATACAAATGCTTACTAGAACATCTGCTACCTTCATTCAGTAACGACAGGTAATACGAAGTTCTTGCAAGATAAATGTCATTGATTCTCATAGCTCAAACCACATTTGCTTGCTTCTCGCGTCCGCTCCTTTCGGCTTCATCTGACGGAGCTTGCAACGGTTGTTGCGCAATTCACAACAGAGTGAGCTTTGTCGGTTTTTTCATCTACCCAACAGTCTTATGTAAGTTATCCAAACATTGCAACATTTGTCTTACTTAACAGTTTTTGGAACAAGAATATCCACGTCGCAAAGTTCAAAACTATGATATTTTGAAGTTTACCGCATATCTTCGCCACCCATCATTTGTAATCATAATTGCCTCTTGTTTTAGTTACGGAATGAGAAGTTTACGATAGTAAACAAGACTTGTACTTGGTTAAGAAAAAGTTACTGTGAAACTGCGATTTTTAGATTTCATATATTATTTTTGACTTGAGAGGGTCCTTTCGTTACGTTTGATACACTTTTTGATTCCATGAATCTTCTACTTTGTATGAAAAAAGACATTTCGATTTGGAATAAGATCAGCTTAGTGAAGACTTCATAAAATTTTATAGACAGATTTTGCGCTTCAGTTGAACAGCTTCTTTCTTATAATAATAAACTTACGTATCCTTTAGTCTCGAATCCTGACTGAGAATAGCACTGTCGTGAACGTCAAATTCAACTTGATCCTCCCCTCCCCCCTCCCCCCCCCCCCCCAAAAAAAGGAAAAAAAAGCGCAGGCCAGCTTTGGAGGAATTTTGCAACAACTTCTAAACTTGTACTCAAAAGAATCTTAGTGGAAAGATTTGTGTTATACTTTTATGCATGTCCTCCGGTTCTCTTTCGCTAAGTTTTTCTCTCAGTGGTTGCTAGACATCATTACTCGAGGTCGCATCCATCTCATCTACGTACAAAAGCAGCAGAATGTTTGACTTAAAACAGGTCTAATACGCAGATTACAGCACTTACTCAACAGCGAGCAACCAGTAAACAGTAAGTAAGGGAATCTGCAGCGATCATGCTGTTGTTTGCTAGGCAGCTTACGGGCTCCTATCCCCCGCATCACAGCATACCGCCGTCGCTGCTCTCGTGCTCGTCTCTACTGCTCCCTCCTCACTGACCGAATATCCAGCTCTGCTCTTTTTCATCGTCACCTTAAGTGCCGTTCACCTTGATTATTGTACTGTCCGATTGTCTGCCACCAACCGTATCTTGCAATTTGCGCAGGTAGCAAAGAGCCAAGATCAAGGCAGACGGACGCTAAGACTTCATAGCGCTTTGATGTGCGGTAGGCGTTTATGCTCTTTTACGACAGCAACTGTTCATAGTTACGGGGAACCACAAAACCATTCACTGGCGAATTGTTGACGAGACAAGAGGACTATCTCGAGATCTTTTCGCAAGTGAATCAGTTTTTTCTCATTGTTCGTACACATGTAATCTCCTTTTCCGCTAATTGCAATCATCTGATAATCTGATTCTAGAGCACTTTAAATACCACTGCAATATGTATTAAGTTCAATCTTGCATCTGGAGTGGACCATCACCCCCCTCTGAGTCTATGTGGGTCAAATATACCCTTGAGCTGTGCAGTTTGAGAGGATTCCCAAGTGCAGGTGTTTCACACTATCGTTTGCCTGTGGCTCGCTCGTTAATCTGTTTATTAGGCGACTATCTGGGTACCAGTGACTGCATATGCAGCGAGAGCTCTGCAAATTCATTTATAGTTTGAGCCACTGTTTGAATTCTCAAGAGTGTGAATTGTCACAGAAGCCATTTCACTTCTTGCTTGCTGACTTTGGCATCCAGGAATTCAGAGTTTTTTTCTAACAAGAAAAAGCAAAGTACCATCACCCTAGCAATGCTTGCTTCTAGAGTCAAGAAAAATTTGTTTGATCCAAAACTTTACCCATTTGTCCACTTCATGATGATCATTCCTAGAGCGGACATTACGATTCTCGTGACTATAAATTAGCGAATGCACTTTGACCACAGCCAGGAACTGCTTGATTTTTCAATATATATTGCCAACTAAAAGCTTCTTCTGATATTCAAAGATTGTTAGGTGAAAATAAATGAATATTCTGAGTGTTTTTCGCTTGCCGATGTGCGTCTGATACCAGGAACGGTATCGCATTTCAAAGCCCACACGTAGGATGCTATCCTCATTGACCGAATAAACACCTCTTAAAGAAGGCACAAGCCAAAGGACAAAGCTCAGGTCAAAGGTGTGAGTTCCATTGTTTATTCTGGGTACAGATAGGCGGTTAAGTTTCTTGGGTAACATTTTCCTAGTCCCCAAACCTCGGCCATCTACCTAAGCCCATGACCAGGGGAAAAGGTGGCCGACACCGGAATTACGCTGTCCACTTGGTGCTGAGCGAGAATTATGATACCAACGGCCACGCTTTAATGCTTCGAGGGCCTCAGATCAAAGCGGTGGTCATTCGCACTGTGTTAACGCTTGAGTGACAGGTCCGTTAGGTATTTGAGCACCGTGGAACACTTCACAATAAAGGCGTAAGTTCGGTGTGAAGAGCCTTTGGCAATTCGTGTTATGTCGGCCTGCGTTTGAATTGCTTTTGAGCACTTGGAATAGTTCAGAAAAGCTCAGGACACGATGCGTTTCTGAGAATTCAGGAAAGATTTGTGAGAAATTTAGGCTCCTTTTTAATCTCATTTAACCCGTCTTTGATTGCTCTACTATCTTGGAATTTCTAAAGCAGTCATTGAACGCTTTTTCTTTATCAGAACGTATCAATTTTTTGTTCTTTAAAAAATCTACATTCGTTTTTTTTGTTTGTCTTGTTATTGTAGTCTGAGCGTACTTTGCTCAGTCTCTCTGGTTGCTTTAATCGCCTCCTCTCCCTCCCCCCCTCCCTCCCGGTTCAGGCCAAATCCACATTCGACACAGCGATGAAGAAAAAGCACTTTGAACTTGGTTGAGTGCCGTAGAGATCTTTATCGGTCGCGCATTTGTCGTTAGGTTGGGCATTGCTTACCTTACATTATCTCTTGCGCAATCTGCGCGGACATGCTTTTTCCTTCCCGGTATGTGTGATGAACCGGAAAGAATTTTGCTCTAGAACTCATTTGGCTCTTTCTTCCATAGTTTGATCTTCCTGCTAATTTTCGTAATAAGATGAGCATCTTTTTCGCAAACACTGAAGATATAGACAAACCTTAACGCTATCTCACCAGATGAGAAAAAATTCGGTATCATGTTGTTCGGTTTGTAATGAGTCGCATGATTTCTTTTGCTGAAGGGTCGTCAGTCTTTCATACGAAATTCTGGTATTTGCTCGGTATGATGAATTTTTGCTATTGTCAACAAATGAACGGATTAGAACTCAAAAGTCATGACTCAAGATATAAAGAATATGGGATGTTTGCTTACTTTAGACAAGTATAATGCTACAAGAAGCTCTTTACAACTGGCTGTTGAGGTTTCTTACATTCAGAAAACTCTCAACAATGAATATGAACCAGTTTAAAAACTTTCTAATCAGCCCCGTCGTTACGAAAGAGTTTTTTCGCAGCCAATTACTCACCCCTTTTACGTGTGCACCCAATTCCGACAAGTGTGAGATCGGGAGTATCCCCTGCAGGGACGGATTCGCGCCCCATTGGGCGTCTGTTCTCAAAATTCGCACCTGGGAGATGGCAACTTTCCCAATATTGCGCACTAGTCCACCCTACTAAATAAAAGTGCCTCTAAAGTTATCTGATTTCGCACTTGAAGCATGTGTTTGACGTGCGATGCACATCGATTTGAGCAAAGATGATATCGCGCGGTTTAGATAGATGAAGATTAGCGATAGGATAAATTATCTGGCATTCATGAAGTTAATTAGGATGACATCTTCGAAAGAGCCGTGTAGGAATGAAAGCTTGCCATCATTTGCTCGAACGCGGTTATCTCAATATTTCTTTAATTTTCTCGCGCATCTTTCGGGACTTGCGCTTACTCAGGCTGACCCTCCTTTAAATAGCTTGAAATTGAACTTCTGAAATCTAAGATCTAATGTGTTGAGTTTGCATCCTGTAAATTGAATATTTTTCATTGGTTTAGATAGGATTAGCGATAGCCTAAATTGGAGATTTCCATAATGCTAAAATGCAGCTATCTTAAGAATTCTTTGATTTCCCTGTGATTTGTGCGTAGAAAAACCTTTGTAACCTTCCTGGCAGTAGCTCAGAGTAAAGAGCAGCTTCCGAAGTCCATTCGATTAATCTAATTTGTTGACAGTATCCTATAGAGGAATCATTTTCTGTTTGCTTTCGGTCAGCGCTCTAACTCTTCATTAATAGCAGATGTCTCGAATTTTGTTTTTTCCTGCATTTTGACCTCATGGCCGAAAAAAGGGGTGGGAGATGTGGGGGAGGGGGGGGGGGGAGGAAGGGGAAGAGGTTGCAAAGGCGGTGCAGATAGGCCTCACCTCTGCTCCGCCCTTTTCAAGTGGTCATGTAGAAGTCTCTTTCCGTGCTGTCTATTATTTACTCTACTCAATGATAAATTTGTATGAACCCGGCCATGAAAGAGATTATGTTATAGATGTTGACATTGCTAATTCTGCTACCTATTATTTCGGCGGAATCATTCTGGATGACCGTCGAACTGTTGCGAGTGGATTGGAGGGAAGGTTGCTTAACCACCGCAGGTTGCTCCCAGCCCAGATTCAAGGTTTAAATTCATACATTGCATTTTTATATTGATACTTTCGAAATCCATCTTTAAGAGCATTTTCAGGTACTAGAGGATATGTTACCAATCACTGAGAGGATCTCTATTAGTTGGCCGATCTCGGAGCATTTTGTGCAGGTAATCATTAGTTGCGCCACTTTGAAAGTATTTGAAAAGACCTTTTCCGCTGTGCATCCAATTGATTACTCCCTCTCTGACTCCGATACTACTTTGGTATTTACCGCTTTTGGCGCTGTAAACCTAATGCGACCAGAACAGGAGAGTATCATATTTTCCTCACTTACGCGCAGAATTATATCTTTACGCCACTAAGCGGCCGCTTTGGAAGTGGTGTAATTCCATCAATCATCGATTGCGCAAGAAAATCTCGTTTTGAGAAACTACTTCTAGACATGGTTCTTCTGAAACTCTTTACGATGGCATCAGGGTCCAGCACAGATCGTATGGAGGCGAGCTGAACGTCGTTTTTGGGGCGCGAAAGCAAAGAGGATATTGTTTTTGCGGCCGAAAAGACGCAAAAAATTGTGATATTTTTTAGTCGACGTTTCCTTTTAATATTTTTACAGATATGCTTTGGGGTCAAAGGGGACTTTTTAAATTTTGGCGAAATTCAAGGGGACTTCGTTACCAAAAAGCCTAGAAACGGACTCATGCTGGGCCCTGAATGGCATTCCAAACACTTGATATGAAACTCCAACACTTTACGCCCCAGAATTGAAGGAGACATATTGCAGCCTGAAGTGAATGTCAATATATTTCGAATGTACTCAATTTGAGGATGCCTCTCGTCCGTTTGTGTCTCACTGGACAAAAGGTAAACCGGAAGATCTGACACTTTCATGCCGAGTGGTAGGAAGTGATCCTACCTACGGCTTCCCGCGAGTCTGCGACCAGACGGCGACAATTCGCGTTTTCCAAGAAGGAGTTGCTGAGGCTTCTGTGAGTTTTGGGGCTTGATTCACTTATTGCTAAGTCGATTCCATGCTCCCGTACGAAAGCAGCTGCGATTGCGCAGTTTGAACTTTTTTGTCAGTTGCGTTTGAGTGCGATGAACCAATAGTTGTAGGATCGGAATCGACATCATCGGAACATGGCTCCTACCACTATGATGCCGGAAGAGGAGTTGGGCAAGAAACTGATCGAGATTCGAGCCAAGTGCTTCAATGTCACGATAGCTGTGCAGAAGCATACAGAAAGATGTCCATGGTGTCCTGACCCTTCCGATGTAGCGCTCATTGAGCTAAGGGTTGGTGAACAATATTTTTATGTCCTTTACCTCCGAATTTTGACTTATTTCTATTTGAAATTTTTTAAAAATCCGTCTCAATTTGAATTTCAATCTAAGATGACGTGTAATGGCGCATTTCAAAATTTACCTTTCAAAAAAGTGAAAAGCAAAATTATCTACACAATAACTCTTGCAAGGCATCATATTGGGCACCTGCAAAAGTTACTACTGCAGACCATAATTAGTGGATGACCTAAGAATTTTCTGGTGTGGCCCCAGCGTGTGTGCTCAACAACGCAAAAATCCCTGCTGCGAGGCCGCACACTTCTACAGTAGTCACCAACAGGTCTAAACATTTTCCACAGCTAAATTTTACAGCTGCCAGAAGATAATCCTGCTCTATCAACGTCGATTCTCTCACAGTTGACAAGAGACGAAAAGCTACTGCATGTGTGCATTCTGCTACTAGCAAGCATTGCTGTATTGACATCGTTGGGCTTCGCTTGTGTGCTGTTTGCATTCCTTCGACAGAAAAGGTGTTTTTTTATTGAATATTGATTTGCGAATTTTGCTTGTGGTAATTGATTGTTATTAATTATCTACGCGCTTTTTTAGGGCTTACCGGTGTATTTCCCTGAAACCGAGGCACCAGCCCTATTCTTCTACTTGCAAGGCGGCCGAAGACCAGAATAGGTAACTAAAAAAATTTTTTTTGTCTTCCACTATAGTGATCCCAGTATCGCCGGCTCGCTATTCTTTGTAATAGCCCGTATATCATCGCACGAAGGCGAGATAAGCGTGCATCCGTCGCGCAGATGATGAATAGGCATCACCTCGCACCTTACTTTGGTTATGATAGATGTCCGCGAATACTTTGTGAAGTCAGCTGATATGCATATAATTTTAGGTACGATATGCCTTGGGAGCAGACTCGTCCGCTTACCCATAAGCTGTCATCATCGTCGAAATCAGAGGCTACAACCACATCGCCGCTTGACTCCGTGTCGTCACTCCATGGCTCTCCTCCAGTCGTGATCCCATATGGCTTCCGATCAGGATGCACGATACCGCAGACGAACCTCTATCATCATATCTCTCCGAGTTCATCGATAGCGGAGCACGACTCTGGCAGGGGTTCGGTATGACTGCGTTGGTGATCCGCAGGTATGTCAGGAAGCATGTTTTTTGTAAAATCTCTTTTATCTGCGCTTTTAGACTGAATGCCCGCAAACTACGTTGTTCTTACGTTACAGTCATATACCTCCGGTACCACTTGTTCTCCCAAGGATCCAGGAAAGACTAGACGAGGACGCACTAAGCCACAATCGTCGATTACGCGAATGCCTCGTAGACGGTGGCCTCCCGTTACATCAAGATATTGTAAGTCTTGAGCTTGAGTTCGTCTTTTTTGTTATAAAACCATCATCTCAGTTTTAGAGGCTCGTTGCAAATGTGGTTTTCTTACTCCGTACACTCGATGCGACACACTGGGTCACCTTGCAAAAGCCGTGACAACAAATGCACGACTTGCAAAAAACTGAAATCTAACTTTTTTCGTGCGTCATTTCTAACCTTGCTGACTCCGTTCAGAGCCGTAAGCTATCTTCCAACTGCGGTCTGCATTGTGTCTGCTTTTGTAAAACTTCATGACCACTCCCTTACGAGTTTGAATTCTCTAAATACGTGGTGAATGTAAACATTTTTATGCAAATATATGTACAGAGAGAATATATATGTATATGTAGTATGATGTATAAGTAAATATTTGATTTGTAAATGAATGCCACACTTTGTATTGATAAAGTTTGTGTTAGTCCGTTTGCTATTCATGTATTACTCTAGCAGCGGATGTTGAAATGTTAGATCGGAGAACGCTAACATTTCTAATGAAAATTCAGAGGTGCCACAAAAACTCTGCAGACTGTAGCTTAAATTTCATGGATAAGCACACTCTGTTATGGTTATGTACTCAAACACTGCCACGAGAGTAATTTTTGTTTTGCTTATCAATTCGACAGCCCACTACTACTATTGCCAAAAAGCTGAAGGTTTGATGCCACCTATTCAATTCAACCAAAATTCTATTTATCACCTGAAGTTGTCTGTAGAAGTAAAAAGGTGCATTTGCTTACATTAAAAAGCATTTGAAATGTTTTGCCGTTTTAGCGCCACTAATTCAAAAATTTGAATATCAAAAATGTGAATTTCACATCTTACCTAGGTGCTAGCAAATTTTATTCCATGTACAGTGCACAATCGCAAACAAGTGCTTTTTTGTGAGGTAGTGTGAAGCGTTGTCAAACGCGTCAGTAAAGTTTTGTTGCCTCAACTGCCGTCTTACAATATATCTTTATGGAATATGACTCTTTGATCCGGAGGCGTAACGGTTCTGAACATTACAGGCTAAACGTAGTTTCATGCAAAGCGTTTGCTGCTTCCTCTACGAAAGCGGTCGACTTTTAGCAAAGTAGTAAGAACTCTCTATCCATAGCAAAGCCTTGCTGCCAGCCACTAAGTGCTTGTTAAGAGTATAATATAACTGTGGACTTTTCACTTACCATCTCACACGTGGCTCTCGATAGTAATGCAACAATTTGTACTGGGATCTGCAGCTTACGCCAGGTGGGTACACAAATGGGTCATTCACCTTTGCACTAACATCAGGCGGCTTCTCTGTGTTAGCTGCCACTTTATTGAAACCACACTGACAAGCTCCATATTATATTAGGTTGGTGCAAAAGTTTTGCCAGTTTTTTCGATCCATCGGCAAACACGTTAGAATGAAGATAAACAAACACTTCAAAATGTATCCGATGCAGAATAATTTCATCGTCTTTCCAGCTGCTAAACTCTCGTTGTGTTTCGTTGCGAGAGTGACGAGATACTTGCTGGAAATTACAACCACTCGTTTTTACCATATCCAAGTTTCGCTAATTTTCAAAATTTTTATATGAGACTTTCGGAGGAGCCCTAATAAACAACAGATAGGGCAAACCTTTTGTCAAGAAGCAATTTTTTGTAGCTCTATGGCTTGTCTTTCAGAATTTCTATGATTTATTTTTTGAAGTGACCCAATTTTACATTCAGCCTATTTTAACTTCGTAAAACATAAAATGTTAAACACTTCAGTTACCATTCGATGTAACTCGCAGTATTTCTCAATTTCAGGAGTGCGCACTGAGGTAAGCTATGTTTCAAAATCATCATGATTTGAAGCGAAAACCGCTCATTTACTGTGTAATGGTAGCGGTAGTAATAATCGAGTGTTGAAACCTCAGTATTCTGTAGGTTTTGCAGTGTTTGGTGCAATAACAGGTTATGCGTTTTTTTCCATAACACAAGACTTTTAGAAAATTATTTAACAAAAGTTTGAAAAAGCAGCTGAAAAAAAGAAAAAAGTTGCTTCTGTTGGCAAAAGGTTTGTACTATCTGCTGGTTATTGTGGCTTCTCACGAAGTCTCATACAAAAAATCTGAAAATTAGCGAAAATTGGAGATGGTAAAAACGAGTGGTTGTAATTTCCAGCAAGTATCTCGTCACTCTCGCAACGAAACACAATGATAGTTTAGCAGCTGGAAAGAGGAAGAAATTCTGCATCGGGTACATTTTGAAATATTAGCTTATCTTCATTCTAACATGTTTGCCGATGGATTGAAAAAACTGACAAAACTTTTGCATCGACCTAATACATAGAATTTTCATTATAGTTCATCTTAAAGGCAGTGTCCGGGCAAAATGGGGGTTCTGAGATTTCTCTGCCATGTGAAAGTAGCCCCCCTGAGACACAACATCGCGCAACTGCGAGCATAAAAGGTTCGACCTAAAGCAAGAAAAACGATTGCAAATTGGGGAAACTTACGCCTTGGGGCGGGGTCCTCCGAGTTGTTTGAATTCCTGCCAGACGACAGAGTACGTATGCCGCCACAGTTAAAAACCGTGCGCTCTTTGCAACCTCTGCGTCTTAGCCTGGCGGGGATCCCCAAATTTCGAAATGTGAGGACTTGGAAAATGCATGTTCTCGCCGTTTTCGCGCCTTCTGATGTGGATTTTCGGATTCAGCGTTGCGGATAACCCCAGATAAGTTGATTTTTTAGAAGTCGAGTTTCTGCCCGGACACTGCCTTTAACATTTCAATCATAGGGTTGCCCAGCTAAGCAACAATGGCGGTCAAGATTTTTTGAGAAAAAGGCGTTATAAAATGTTTCCTAGCCCACAAAAATGCTGAAAAAGCTTCCCAGCTTTTTAACATCCTTCTACCCTATTTTCACAAAGCTAATGTATTTTTATAGTGTTTAGGAAACAACCAATTCATTTGCAAGTGTATGCAAGTCTTTGCAAGAATTTTTAAACTCAATCAGATCACTCCTAGAAACTTTGCCGTTCCTGGGCTCCCACCTATATCTCTCGGTCGATTCACACACTATCAATAAATTAAGAATTTGGAATTATATATTTTCTGAATTGTTATGAGTATTGAACAATGTAGGCAATTCATATACGGTCTCTCTGGCGCAATCAATGCAACGTTCTTAATAGTCTCTTAGGTTCCTCAACTTGTACAATCAATTATCTAATCATCTGCACTCAATTGCTGCAAATTCAATTTTGCTTATAGTATGTGAAAAAGCGTTTGGCTGACATGTGTCCACCACGACCCATGAAAAATGCTCCCAATCTTTTCAAATTTCTTCTGCATCGAATAAAATGACGATGTGATGGAAAGAAGAGGGACTGAGTGAGAAAATCAGCTAAAACTTGATTTGCTACAAATATCTTATAGTACTGACAGCTTCAAAGTTCCGACGTTTTTAACGATTTTTACTCAGCAAAAGCACAATCCGAGGCTATAACATTCTTCTTTCCAACATCGATACAGTCACAGCCTGAAATTTGGTATTGTTGACTGTTTCCATCGCAGTCTGTTACGCACAACCTTTATGTGTATCATCTGTGTGAATCGAGTGTATGCCGTGAGCACACAAACTCTCCTTGTTCCAACGCAGGCTTCACCTCTATCCAAGCCTTTTTCAGTTGCACTTTCGCATGATTTTCGGAATCGTGTTGATCCTAGCCATGTTAGCAATTTCTAGGCATCAAAATGAACCGTTGCTTGCGAAAATAATTATTTTTCAAATGATAAAACAAAACATACTGCCTACATGTATCCTGTTATTTAGCAATGTTCCTAGACATTGCGAGGTGAAGCAAGAATCATCGAAGTGAGGTGTGCGATGACATTTTGTCTGCCTTGATGTGAATTCTTCCGTTCTCAAACCATAATTTGAACAATGCTGCATCTGTCGCTTGTCCACCTGCTTCGCTTACTGTATAAATCATCTCTAACGACTGCTGATTCCCAACAACCATCATCTTCCGCTACACGAATATGCCATTAGCATCTCTTAGACTAGAGAGTGGCAGAATCTGGTTGTAGTAAGTCTTGAGTTAAAGTCGAAACTTGTGGACATATCTCTTCCAGCATGACTTTTCATCGTTCTATTTACATCATCTACATATTTTGCAATCAAAAGCATTGCGAGTGTCTATCACGAAGAAGAGAAAATGGCAGTGAAGAAAAATAGTCCCTAATAAATCAGTCATCGACTACAGATTTACGCACTCAGAGAGTCACTCTTCTTCCATGCGAAGGTGTAGTTGTAACAGCAAAAGTACCGTAATTACGTCATTCTCCATAACTAGCCTCTCAATGACGATAACAATGATGAATACAGTCAGAAAAATTTACATAATCCGCCCATCGTATTGCGATTTTGTGTGTGTTTGCACTGTGATTAGCAATGTAGTCAAATATGGAGCGCACTACTCGCCCGGAAATCGGATCTCGTTCGAGCAGCGGATGGGCTCGAAGCGTTCTTCATGCCGTGACTAAGCTAAGAACCAACAATGGTTGCTGTACTGTAGCGTTGTTCCAACCATATTTAATTTAGGCAAACACTTTTCTGAACTCTGTTCTCTTTGAAAAAATTTATGTCTAGAATGCGTTGCTTTAGTCTGTATCCTCACTTCCGATCGCATTTTGCGTGCGACGCTTTAGACTAGGAATACCAAATTGTTAACTTTAGTTTAGTGAACATTATGTTTCCTCTCGATCAAGTGTGCACGCACGAAACAAAGATATTAAAGAAAGCACTGCAGGTCAACCGCGTTCTTTCAAATAATTTCGAGAGGTCCGTTCTGTATCTTAGCATAAAGATGCTAAATGAGCTTTGTTTATCTTGTATCACTTTGCGTCGAACAATTAGTCTCGTTTTGATTGCTGTCAATTAGACTGCTGCTTACTCGCCTCGGCTTTGAACGTCGGACGCTAGCATCTTCACATATGACATTATTGTATCCCCCCCCCCCTCAAAAAAGGCCTTAATCCATAATGAGTTCTAAGAACAATCGTAATCAGCGTGTAAATCTCTGCCCGACCAAATTCCGTTCAATGTAATGTTGCCTTTTTATAGAATGTGACAAAAAGGCAGCGTTTGTAGCTCGTAACATATTCTGGTTAATGAGGAACAGTGAAATAATACAAAAACGGAAAAGTCAGTCTCCAAACTCGGTTTTCACTTCAATGCGTGTCATCTTTCGCTCATCACTTTTATTCAGCTTATCGTATGAAATCTGTTTTTCGGATTTTGAAGATTATGCTGATTTACTCGCAATGAGATGTTTTCATTTTTGAACGTCATCGATTCAGAATGCAGATACCTGAATCACACATTCCAGCAGCTGTGCTAAAAGACATCATATCGTTGGAACTCCTATCCCTCTTTTCTGCGTCTCATGTATAATCGCATTCAAACTAGATAGCTGGTAAGACTAGATAAACGCCTATTCGACTCTGGATAAGAATTATCGCCTGCTCGAATTAGTGAACCTTGCGTTGTTGTATGTGTCTTGTGGGCTCTTTAATAGGCAGTATATAGTTGCAAAAGGCACAAACAGTTACCAAGAAGTGAACTGGATCCAGTTATTTGTCGGTGAATGTGTTTGCATATCATTGTTGAATTAGACAAAAAAACGCACTTCCTCGACTTATCACGAGCACTAGGTTCACGTTCCACTTGCCAAAATTCTCTTTGGGAAGGTTTTTCTTGTTTGATAAGGACACAAAACAAGAGTGTTGATTCCCACTTTGTCGTTTGTGAACCTCAAACTCCCTTCCTCCACATCGGAAAGAACGACTTGAGCTTTATGTAGTGTACTGAAATTTGATCAGGTCACTTTTGACAGAGCAGGAACTCCTCCTTAAGCTTAGAGTTTTCTTTTACTTACAAGGGAATGATCAGAAGTCGAAGTGATTATAACAAGAAACTGCTTGGCTCTTTGTACAGAATATACCGATCAAGATTTGATTTTCTTCACTCCGCTGAAGCTTCCTGCAACGAAGTAATAACCATTATTTTGCACATGTTTGGACGCACATTTGGACGCACAGGTCCACTAGCTTGATGACAATGCAACATTCAAAGAGGTGTTTTGTAGAGTCCATGCTTAAAGATGAGTTAAAATGGCAAGCATATTACGATTTCCTTGCAGTAGAACATCCTAACTTCGCTTACAAATATATTCAGCAGTTTCAAAAGCAGATTTGTATCGATTTATGCTGCATAAAAAATGTGGTGGCCACTCCGACTTCTGAAGATTCCTCTTCAGGTATATACAGCGTCTCAAAAAGATGTGTCAAAGGTTTGATCCTCCGTTGTCAAAAAAGCCTTTTTAGAAGCTTTAGATACCGTTTCCTGGGCTGGCTTCAACTCAAATTTACTGTATGGAGCGAGATACCAATCGCTCCTTATTACTCTAGGATTACGGTAAGAACTTCCGGCATACGGCGTCACTGCGAAGAATCTGCTCTACAGAATGGTACCTAAAGCGTCTCGAGGAACTTCATAACGAGAAAGATCAAATGTTTGATACATCTGTTTGCGACACCCTTATTCTAAAAACCTGAAAAGAACTCAAAAGACTTGACCTTTTAGAGTTGGACAGGGTCCAGCACGGCGTGGCATATGAGAAAACAATAAATGAAGTCACTTTGAAATTGCGAAAAATTGCGAGGTACCTTTTGCAATGTTTTAAAAGCTATTCTTATGATCGGCTACGAAAAAAGTGGAGATTTGGAGAGAGAAAGGAATAAATCAAAGATAAAAAACGAAATGGGAAAAAATGCTGTTTTTATATCAGCATAACAAAGCAAAGGAGACGAAATGGGTTAAGGTTTAGTGCTCATAGATAGAGCTTGATCTGAGGAATAGATTTATGAAAAAATCTGGAAATTCATGTAAGGAGGGGAGAATTGTGCAAATTATGATTCTGTCTAGTCTCGCGCAACCTCAAGGCGCTTTCAGGTTGCGCTGGAGCATTCTAAATCGACGTACACTACCTCTCTTGTTCACATAATTTTTCCATACTTTTCGTACTTTCCTTTCAATCATCGCCGCGGATGTACACGCCAAATTGGATGCTCAATATTGCTTACTTGTTGTAAACAAACAGCTTGTTCATATTCTTGTGCGTAAATTCGTTTCGACACTTGATTCGCGGGCACACATTATGCACTAATCGTATTTCTAACGTGTTAATTTACTAACTGATAAGGCTGGACCACCTCTAAATTCGGGCTTGTCAAGAGCTAGAGTTGCGATTTATGATATTTCTTCAGGTTTCCGGATAAAACTTACAAGTTCCCTTTGCTTTTCCCTTAAAAACGAAATCCAGCTTGTCACGGCACCACTTTTGCTGCGCATTGTTTGGGATATGTCGCCGCCTCCTTGACTTTCATATTGTGATGGAAAACTCAATTCGAATTCCATCTCATCTATCTCTTGATTCGACGAAAAGAGGAATCAGTCCCAAAACTCGCATCAACCCGCTCCTCAACTCAGTGGTTTCGTCGACTTTGCAACTCACGTCATTTTATTCTCTTTTTTCGCAAATGCACTTAGCTCTTAGCTAGATTTTCTATACGATAGTTTATCCCAATACGATAGCTTATGGAGAATGAAACCTTCTAAGAAGTGCACTTTATGTTTACTGGAGAGATGAAGTGTTTTTTGCATTCTATTTTCGAAAACTACATTTTATGTGCAAAGCTAGAAATTCCTCAAAGTATCATATCCACTTTGACAATACCGCTAATTCTTTTCTTTGCTATGTGTTAGCAACGAGGGGCGAAGTTCGAAGTACTTTCAGAGTATTCTGGCTTCCTACGCGCTTTATCGTTTCAGATTTCACTAGATGTACAGTCGAGTAGATTTAGCGGTAAATATAGTGCCCTTGCACAGAAGGTGAAATGCGATGAAATTTGCACGTGAAGAAATAGCTTCGACTGTGTCGCCGGTCAATTGCGCGCGCAAGGTACCCGCAGTACTGGCGTGGCTACTTGTTCACGCGCAAATTTCACAGCATTTCACCTTCCGTGCAAGCACACTATATTTACCGCTAAATCTACTCGACTGTAGATGGTTGGGAGTCTGCTATGGCTACACTGTAGAGTTCTAGCACCCGTTGCTTTGCCAGCGCGCTGACTTCAGTGTTGTAAAACGGATCAGTCTGAATTTGCCTGCCTTATCTTTCGAAAAATCTCATGACATCTCATCAGTTGAAATTGTGCTGCACGCACTTGCAGCTGCACGAGTTTATTTAATGCCTTATCACTAATCCTTTCTCTTGTCAAAAAAAGTAATGAACACCTGATTTAGATAAATGGTAGCAATGCTCTCTTTACTTTACGTCAAGTACGAAGGCGGAAATTTTAGCTCAATACAATTATGCTTTCGTTTGCTTTTTAAACTACCCCTTTCTGTGGAAAATAAGTGACAATTATCTTGTAATGCAATTGAAAAACAAAAATTTTTCTTCGTAAGAAACATCAAGACCCCTCATTTATCTTCCTTTTACAAAGGTGAATTTCAGGATTTCCCGAATCAAATACATAATTGTGTTGCCAACACTAATTTTGGGGACGAGTGGCGTAGTGGTATGAGGCGCTGCTATGACCAGATCGGACACAGGCTCGATCCTCGCCCCTGGGCCAACCAAGCCCACTACCCTCCGGGGCCGGTAAACTGGTACCAGAGTAATCTGGGAGGATAAAAACACTGACCTGGAAACGGCTGGCCCCCTAAGTCACTGTAATAGGCTCGCACTCATACAATTACCTTTGCGACCATGAAGTTAATGTGTGCGTTCGGCTCATGCCCTCAGATGGTATTGAAGACGCCGAATCTTTTATCCTTTATCCTAACATTAATTTTTAAATGATTGCAGTAAACCTTCAATATTGACGGACAAATAATTACAATCACGGCTTATCGACATTTGAATTCAAATGCTGACTGTCAATGCTGCCTCCAGGATTAAACCCTTTCGCCCTTCTCCCTGTATTTACACAATTTTTTCTGGAGTAGTTATTGCTGACTCCTGAAGCAAGCATAATGAGCCTAAGCGCCTGCTGCTCAATATCGTTAGTTCAACCACGGAATCAAAAATATAGTACAAGAGTGTAGCTCGAAGCTGTTAGGGTTTTACCATTTGATAAAAAGCAGCACGTTACACGCTTCTAATGGATACCTTGGAATGGTACGACCGTTATTTTGAGAAAACTACCCCCTTTAGAATAAACTTTAGAACAACTCGAACAGAGCAAGAACTTTTTGATGCACATTTCAACAAAGTAGTCGCCCGCACTTCCTCGGCGAAAACCTTTTAGGTCGTTCCACGCTTTTAGTGCTTTAAAAGGCTTTTTACGTCATTTGAGCGTCCTTGATTTCCATTTGAATGTGAAGTACTAGTTAGCACGATTTGCAGGAGTAGGAGAGACCTATAGACCACTCGCCGTTTCTTCCCATCTACATCCATGTGGCTTATATTTGCTGCATTTAAACATCGCTAAAGCTCAAATAATACGCTCATGTATCGCCCAGATGACTTAGTTGTCCTCGCGTAAGGCTAAGGTAGCTCTGCTGCAAAAGGTATTATATGTAAAAGGAAATTTTCGCAGCACAAATTCTTATCCATTATGAAAATATATAGTTTATTGGTGTAAATATAGCGGAATTACAGTCATCATCTCCTAAGTAAATCTTCTGAACCTCAAACCAAATACAGGTTTTCTACTATGTGTTCTTTCATGTTCTTTCTTTAGCGTATCATTCTGAAGCAAAAAATTTCTAACGAAAACATTGTCGCTTGTATAAGGTTGTTATCCCCGCATTAGAATTGTCTAGCGGAGTTTTTATGCGGTGTTTTAGTGTAAATCATTTAAAAATTCTTATTGCCGAATAACTTTAGCTCTTTTTAGAGGCATTAGATCAAGCGTTTTCTTTTAGCTGTTCTTAGTTCTGAGATAATCCATTAATCATGGGCACAGCATCTAAGGTAGCATTATGTAAGTCATTTCATTCTTTGATAGTAACCGCTTTGAAACTACATAAGTTGTCGAAAGCCCTAAAACAGCTTCATTTTGAATGGATGTATGTGTAAGAAAATCCGAAACACCACTGGAGGTATAGATTGCAGTCAATTTTTTGCTGTCTGAGTGCATATTCTTCACCTTACAAGAAGTCAAAAAAGAATGCTTTCGCAAATAATTACGTTAGTCAACAGTTTCTTTGTATCGCCTTCCCAAAAAGTATGCAAAAAGGCCTACTATTTTTAAAAAAGAGTGTTATTTTGAAGAAGCTGTAAAAAATAGAAACATTCTAATCGCAAGGGTAGTAAGTATTGCTGGCCTGTTATCAGCGAATCAATTTTGGTGAGCAAGGCTTTCAAAATTTATACCGTAATCCAGCAATGGGCGTGATATGGCATAATGGGCAGCAAGTTTGCTTTAAACACATCTCTCTACAAAGCGTGAAATTTGTACTCGTATTCAATTACTCATTTACTTTGTAGGATGCACAAAAATTACTGAGTTCTTGATATTCATTGACTTAAGCACAGAACATTGGCGCTTTGTCATCTCCGTTAAACTATATGCTATTTTATGGGTGATTTTTGATGTCCCCGAAAGCATAACGCCTAGAGGACATTTAGACGTCTTTTCTCTGATTTCTTACTATCACTAAACCTTGCTGTATATCAGAAACCTACGAATGAATCAACGTACGAATGAGACGGGTTTTATGGAATCCATAATGACCTGCGAGCTTTAGTTTAAAACCGCCAACAGTAAACTGTATTCGAAAAGGTACCCCATATGATAATCTTTGTTCTAATAGTTGCTTCTGACAGTGAATCGAAAATGTGTACACCTTGAATATCTGCCTTCTTCGCCGTAAGCCGCCGTGGAAATTTCAGTATAACATGCTACTTTTCCTATACCCCTTCCGTTTCTTCGGACCTAACTTCATTTTTTCCTTGTGAGATTACGTCAACTAGCGGATTTTTGCTTGATTCAAACAATGCGCTTAGCTGCTAATTAAACTCAATACCATGGACAATCCAGTTCAGCACTGAAAAAATAGATAATGCTTTCGCAGCGATTTCTTCCCGCTTGGGCGACTATTGCTCTGAACAATAAGCGCAACAATCCAGACAGCGTCCCAGGAAACAGGAACGTCAATGCAGGGGCGTAAATTTGAAGGACGCATTCAAAATTAAATTTGGCTTCGACGCTATTTCGACTTATAAAAAAGAACTCGACGTTTTCATAACTAATTTCTTTCTCGTTTATCTTCTTCTTGACAACCACTCTTCCCGAAACATGTTTTTTTTAAACAGCCACGTAAAAGAAATTAGCTTTTCTTCGCTTTCTCCCGTGTTGCGAATTTCTGGTCCTGGAACGAAAACTGGCACTTTGAAAAGCCGCCAAATGAAAGATTTTAAACCTCACTGCGGCGTTTTTATCCGGTTTTCAGCAGTTTATCTTGCTTTTTATATCTGTTTTACGTCATTTTCTCTTCTCTGGTCTACTTCAAACAACTCACTATTTATGAGGTCAGATGTTCAAGCAACCTTTACTTTTGACGCCCTGTCTCTAGACTATCGAAGGTATGGTGATTGCAATTTTTTTGAAATTGGGCAGTTGCCACATTAATCCCGCCCTGAGGCATCTCTTTCAATATATTGTTTTTCATAAACCTTACTCCCTTTCAAAAAATGTTGCTATATGGCAGTGACTCGGCATAAATTTCCTCACCTCTTTGCTAGACCTGGACTAGCATCAAAAACCAAGTCTTAAGTAGGAGTTCGCTACAGCTAGAATCACTCACCGTAAAAAGAATGCTAATTTTTGTGTCAAGCGGAATTTGCCCAGTCTCCCTCAATTTTCAACCTAAGTTCATTTTAACTCAAAAATATTGTTGTGAAGGACGATCCTGTTTGTGAACTAAGTGGACACAGAAATTTGGTTCTTTTTCCATGAGTTTTTATTGTCAAATTACTGTACTTCGACCCATGTCTCTGTTTGACTGGCAAATTTTGGTAGAATCCCATCCCAGACAGACGAGAAAATTATCATTCATTTCTGCCTTACATTAACGAAGTTGTGATGACTTATCCAGGATAAAGTGTCATGCTTGCTATGCTTTTGGAAGTCACAAGACGTTCAGCTACATCTAGTTAGAACATATGAAGGTAGGCATTATTCCACAAAATGTTCAAGAACTCAATACGAACCTATCTAGAGACACGCTCTGCTTGTGTTAAACTCCTCATCTATCTACTTAGTTCTTCTTGTAATTTTACATCTTTTCGTTGTTTTAATCTACCACATTCACTCAACTACAAAGAATTTCTTTGTGCCTAACATAATTCCAACGCGATCTGTGTTTTTTTACACCTTTGGTTGCAAGAATTTTTTGTTTATTTCTCTTGAGAAAATGCGATAGTTATGTCTATCTGTACGCCACTTACTGTACTGTATTGTAGCGCAGTGCTAGCCGAATAATAGTCAAATAATGAGCAGAGATTGTGTTATCCTACCATATTCCGGATAAGATTGTGGTCCTTTAAGTAGAACGTTTGGAAAGAATGTTTAGCAATCTTCGGGCATAAAATCTTTTTCGTTCAGCGCAAATGACTTTCGAGCATGTCGAGGATTTCCGCTTGCAAAAGAATTTATCGTACTTGCAATGAGCATTTTAAAAACAGCTGTGATAACCCGAAGGCTCAGTAAACTGGCAGAACTTTACATTCCGATAGAGTTCACCTCAGTTTTGCCACAATGAGGGCAAAGCTAGCCTGCACGAGAAGGTAATCTCGGGACAATGTTAACTTCGAGAAAAAAAGGGCAATCTTCATTTATGCGAGTTTTAATAAAATTGGATATTCTTGAAAATTCCAATAACTGCGCGCCTAAAAAAATGCTCTGGGAGTGTTGTGAGAGTGTGCTTGAGAATGTGCTTAGTCTCAGCACAGTGTGTTTGTCATCGTAAAATCCCAGTGCCTAGTGTCCACACTTCACTTTTGTTACGATATCATCGTAACTTCTTCAGGAATCTTTCAAGTGGCCAGGACTCTCGTGGTTCGTTTATGACTGGATTGCCTTCACTAAGAATACAAATGTTCTACTAAAAAGTCCTTTCAACCACTTTCGTTCAGAAACAATAAATTTTATGAAAACTTTTTTGCAAGAATAACTATTACTATTCTCATAGCCTAAACACATTTGTTTTCTGCGTACGTTCGCTTCTTTTAGCTTCATCTGGCGCAGCTTGCCACGGTTCGTTGCGCAATTCACAACAGAGTGAGCCTTGTCGGTCTTCCTTTTTATCTAACCAACCGTCTTATGTAAGTTATCCAAACATTGCAAACTTTGTCTTACTTAACATATTAACAAGAATATCCAGGTTGCAGATCGATCAGCCCCATAACTGTCCTAATACATTCAGAGATTGGCATAGCTTCAGCAGTCCATCAACATTAATGAGTATTACAAGCTTGTTTCGACATTCTAATCGAATAGGACTTCACCGTGACTGACAAAACTATGTGCTGTTGAGAATCACTTATGCTTGCAAACTACAATTTTTTGAAACTCAAAATTCTTTTGGTTATTTGAGGGTGTGCTTTCGTTACTATCATATTTTTTCATTGTAAAAGAGTTTTACTATAGGGCGAACAGAGACCTTTGTAATTAGAATGAGTTCAGAATTGTCCAGTCTTTTTCAGTAAACTTCTTTTTTTCAAAGAGAATTAAATAAAATAAAATTTGCTTCCAAGCAACTTCTTTCATGGACTTCCTCGCCCTATAATTTGATTATCATGACACAAGTACTGGCGTGAAACTCGACTTCAAGCTCATAACACCCTGTTTTTTTACATTCCTTGAAATTGTTTCTCTTTCAGTGGTTGTTGGGCTATCATTACCTGAGATTGTCGTATCCAATCTATGTTAAGTGGTTGAAAAAGTTCAACTCGAAACAGCTCCAAGACTCAGATTAGCAGCATTTACTAAGCAGCAAGTAATTAGTAAGTAAGGTAAGGGAATCTGCAGCAATCATGCTGTTGTTTGCTAAGCAGCTTACGGGCTCTTACTCCCCGCATCACAGCATACCGCCGTCGCTGTGACTACCTCTCGTGCTCGTCTCTACTGCTCCTTCCTCATTGACCAAATATCCAGCTCTTTTTCATCGTCACTTAAGTGCCCTTCACCTTGATTACGGTACTGTCCGTTCGTCTGCCACTGACTGTGCCCTGCACTTGTAGGAAAGTGAAAAGATCATGGTAGGCAGCTGAGACTTGGCGCGTTTTGATGTGCGATTATAAACGTATTTATGCTCTTTAACGACAGCAACTGTTCCTAATTACGCGATACCATAGGACCATTCACTGCCGAGATGGTCGAGTTCAGCGGAGCAATTCTCGTGAATTTTTTTGCGCAAATTTCAGTCAGTCAATTTCAGTCAATTTCAGTCTTTTCTCTAAGTACATACGTAATCTCCTTATCCGTGAACATTCATCTGATAGTTAATTCCACATATGTAGTACCACTGCAATCTTCGAAAGTCTACTTGCATTAGAAGTGCCCACTGAGGTAATATGGGTGAAAGATTCCCATGAGCTGTCCAGTTTGCGAGTTTCAACTGCAGGTGTTTCACACCATTATTTTCCTGCGGCAAACTCGTTTATCCGTTTATTGAGCGACTATCTATCTGGATGACCACTGACATATGCAGCGGAAGTTCTGCTCAGTGGTTTTGTTTGTAGAAATACAGAGATTGAGATAAACTTTATTGACCTCTAAATCACAATTTGATTACATTTTCGAAGGCCGCCTTGTAATTACTATCATATAAATTCAACAACGCTTTCAGCATATTTGTAAGCAGAAGAATAAAATTTGCTTGCCAACATTACAAAAATTCAGCATCTTTTTATTTGAGACAGTAGACAAGTGCTGTTCAGGGCCGGCACAGATCGTTTGGAAGCAGGCTTGACTTCGTTTACGGGGCGGAAAAGCAAAGGGGATATCGTTTTCGTGGGTCCGAAATACAAGTTAGGTTAATTTTTCACTCAACGTAAAATTTTGCGAAAGTCAGGCAAGAGAGGGGACTTCGTTCTTAAAAAGCCTAAAAATGGACTCATCTGTTGCTGTTACCTTTGTGGCGCTCCCTTCTAGGTCTAGATGAATTTTGTGTCCATTCAAAAATTTCTCAAATTATTCTTTTTGACGATCACGGACCACATATGTATGAACACTCGCATAAAAAAATAATATCCAATAGGTTGTTCTGACCACAGCTAAGCAATCAAAGAACCCCAAGAAACTCCGCAACTTTACCTCGAATGCGTTGAGCCACTATCGGCATATCACGAGCAGTATCGCATTTCAAAGCCCACTCCCTCAACCGGAGTGCGTTACCCCTTGACCGAATAAACACCTCTTGAAGAGGGTGGAGGATGCAGAACAAAACTCAGGTCAGAGGTGTGAGTTCCATTGTCCATTTATGTACAGATCGGGTAATTTCTTTGCACATATAACATGCAATGTAGTCCCTGCAACTCAGTCATTTACCTCACCTTTACCTTTATCAGTTACAGCGCAAAAGGTGACCGACACCGGAATTACGCTGTCCACACTTGGTGCTGAGCGTGAATTATGATGCCAACGGCTACACACTAATGCTTCGTGAACCTCAGATCAAAGCGGTGACCATTCGCACTGAGTTAACGCTTGAGCGACACATCCGTAAGGTGTTTGAGTAACGTTGACCAATCCTGAATAGAGGCTTACGTCCGGTGTGAAGAGCCCCTAGCAATTCTTGCTCTGTCGGCCTGAGCTTAATGTGGTTTTGAGCACTTGGAGTGTGCCTAACGGGAAAAACTTTGTGACTCAACGTTTAACGCAGGTCCTATGAAGGACTTCTATTCCTTCGCTTAGAAGTCCTTATTAGTTCGAAATGCAAGAATTGCTAGCTAGGCTTGCCCATTGCGAAAATAGGGAAGTCACACCAACCCTAACACACTATTTTCACAGCATAATAGCAAACTGTATCATAATTTATAGTTCAGGTAAAAACGTTTTCGCGAACCGGTTTGTGTGAACCAAATAATTAGAACGCGTAGATACAACTAGGCAATCGACGAGAATTTTTGCATTTCCTGCTATGACAAGCCTGCGTTGCATAGAACATAGCTTTTTGAATTTCCCCCAATAGTGGAGAGGAGATTGATTTGCAGCTTTGATCATCGTATTCCTGAAAAAAAAATCGTGGTACTGTGTTGGCCCTAACGTCTATTCAAGACTTCCTGTACGAGACGAAAAAAAAAAACGAGACCCATCGTCGATCGTTCTATAATTTGTATTACCAAAGCCATTCATTGGCCTTTTTCTCTTCATTAGCCATCACAATTGAATTTCAATTCTCCAGGTAGCAATCTAAGAGTTTTCTTTCTTATGTCCTCTCTCTACCCCTTCCCCAGTGGCTGTTTTTCGGATTCTCAAAGCAATCTGCTCACTTTTGCTTGTGAAAAACGGCACCATGCTTACGTGATCTGATCAAAGCTAAATTGACACATCTAACTGCAGAAAAAGCTCCTTGAACCTAGTCGGGCACCATGTAGATCTTTATCGGTCGCACATTTACCGGTGAGAGGGGCATCGCTCGCCGACATCAACATCTTGCGCAACTAGCGGACAAGAGTTTTAAACTTACCTCCTCGCTTTTCTTCCTCAAGCATTCAGGCATTGCGTGGAGGCTTCTCTTCAATGATTATTTGGCTCCACGGGTGTCCTTCACTTTGCGATAAACTGAACAACTTTCACAACTTTCTGCTAGGAATAGGGGTCTGGCATATTACTCAGATAATTTCAACACTGGAAAAAATTCTAAGTAGCATGGCTTATTTTTGATCCAATATCAACTGTATATACTTCTTTGACTGAGAAATTGTCTCCGCAGCTGCGCGAGTTACGTACCTCATTTGTACCCGTTATACGTTCTATAAACTGGGCTGAAAAGTAGAAAATCTACTAGATTCGTTTCCTTCGTCTCTTCTTCAAAATCATATTCTACTTATCTATGATTTTATTCAGCGTTCATCCCTCTCGGATGTCCCATATTTCTGATCATATCGAGCAAATCCTGGCGGCATAAAATCCAATACTTGCTCCAAATTCCAAGTACTAATTTTCCTCCGAAAAGCTGACCCTTTGTTTTACAAGTGTATCAGAATGCTGCTCGCACCTTGATTATTGGCAGTAGCATCCTTCTATGCAATCATAAATTAGTATTAGCATCTTCAAAAAAATGTTTATGTCTTATCATTGGTTCAGTGAGATTTTCTTGATTTTTATAACAAGCAAAGGACTATCTGTTAAGCGACTGAATTAAGTTATGCGCATTTCGCATGATTCGTGCAAGTGGAGCATATCAAAATTGCAAATTCCTTTCAAGTTTATTGTACTGCTTTGTTTCTTGTGTAACTGTTTTGAGAACGGAACGGAAAAATAATCGGTATCCAAAATTTTATTTATTGAAAGCAAAATTTTAGTTTTAAAACTTTCAAAATGTCATCTAGAAAGTTTTAGCTTGAAGGCAAACAGTGTTCCAGAATGCATGTAATC
This sequence comes from Cylicocyclus nassatus, assembly GCA_958299035.1. Taxonomy (NCBI): domain Eukaryota; kingdom Metazoa; phylum Nematoda; class Chromadorea; order Rhabditida; family Strongylidae; genus Cylicocyclus; species Cylicocyclus nassatus. The sequence continues at coordinate 23,926,149 of CATQJL010000223.1, forward strand.
ACGTATATTTGATTAAAAATGGACGCGACCATCTGGCATCCATCCCTTGTCAGAATCGCTGCATGAGAAGTACTTTACAACAGCTTTGTATATGTTCTCTATCAAGTTTTTTTGAATACTCATCCTTTATCAGCTCATTATTATACAAAAGCATACTGTTCTATTCAATTCTCGGCAAACATGAACTAGCATGTTCCCTGTGACTGCACCTATTTTCGGCAGGTGTGAGACTGGGAGTATCACCTGGAGGGACGGATTCGCGCCCCATCGGGCGTTCGTTCCCACGATTCGCAGTTAGGAGATGGCTACTTTCTCAACCTTCTGGGCAAGCCCCCAAGTCCTAATTGCAAGACTGCCTCTGAGCTCCATATAAAACGAGTCTTTGCTGAATGCTCACCTTTATTTCCTCCACTTATTTTGTAGATTCGCGCACTACTCCACCCGACTGAAATGCCTCCAAAGTTATCTGATTTCCCTTTTGAAGCAAGTGTTTGACGTGCGTTGCACATCGATTTGAGCCAAGATGATATCTCGCGGTTTAAATAGGTTGAGATTAGCGATAAGGAAAATTCTCTGGCATTTTCGGAGCCTCATTTGAATGAAATCGGAAAATTGCCGTAAAACCTTGCGGTCATCTTGAAACTTTTTTGATTATTCGCACATCTGTAGGGTGACTCTCGTATTCAGACACTGCAACCTAACCTTCCTCACAGTAGCTTAAAATCAAGCTCCTGAAGTCTACTCATTCAGTTTGAGATTAACCTTATAAATCAATCATTTTCTATCTGCTTTCGACTTCTGTAATGAATTTCTGCGTTCGTTTTCTTCTGTAGTAGCTTGGCTCCATAGCTGAAGAAAACGGGCGGGAGAGCTATGAAAGGCGGTGCACCTAGGCCCCATCTCGGCTCCACCCCTTTTCAGGTCGCCGTATAGAAATTTCTTTTCGTGTCTGATATTTATTCTACTCATGATAAATTTGTATAAAAGTGATTATGGAAGAGATTATACATATTACAGATGTTGGCATTGCTAATTCTGCTACCTATTATTTCGGCGGAATCATTCTGGATGACAGCCGATCTGTTACGGGTGGATTGGAGAGAAGGATGCCTGACCACCGCTGGTTGCTCTCAGCCCAGATTCAAGGTGCAAACACATTTCAGTTTCTTTGTATTACTACTACCATTTTAGTCTAAAAGTGCTTCTTTAGGTGCTTGAAGACATGCTGCCAATCACCGAAAGGATTTCTATCAGTTGGCCTATCTCAGAACACTTTGTACAGGTAAGAAAACCATCAATTGCTTTAATTTTCAAATTTCCGATGACAAAGTGCCTTTTGAATGTAGTCTCAACTATTTAGTATTTTTTGCGGTTTTTTTCTTGTGGCACATCTTACATGCATTTTATTCGAGGATGCCTCACGCTCGTTTGTGTCTCACTGGACAAAAGGTAAACCAGAGGATCTAACGCTTACGTGCATAGGTGCGATAGGGGGAGCCGGATCTCCCCAGGTGAAGGGGGTCTCGGCTGTTCCCGACCTTCCAGGGTGAAGGGGGTATGTGAGTCTAGGGGGGGGGGAGGAAGAGAGAAAAGGTAAGAAAGCGTGGTATGAAAAGCTCTAATTTGTACCTTATTTAGGCACAAATTGAAAAAAAATTTAAAAATTTTCAAAAGAAATTTAAAAATTTTAAAAAAATTTATTATGAAGATCTGTGCTCTTTCACTGCATCAACAAAAAAAAGCAATAAGGTTTATCCCAAAAGATGTACAAGTTAGGAACAACTTCATTTCCTGCGCATCATCATCAACAATATCACTATCGCTAACGTCAGAGACAACAAATTCGGTGCCTGAAAAATCTTCTTCCTCCAAAAGGTCATCGGAGTGGAAGTAGAATTGCGTGCAAAGCGTTCTAAATCAAAAATGGATTTGAAACTTTCTTCTTCTTCTAAGCACTTTTGTGATTTTTTTTCCTGGCCTTCTGGTAGCATCAGGAAGTCAGCAGTTAGGTGACCAGTTTCTTCATACCATCTTTTAGGATATTTCAAAAAGTCATACGGTAACAGCCTGTCTGGACCACTTATACCAATCCTTTAAATGAAGTTTTTAGATAACAATGTGTTTAGTAGAAGGTTGACAAATCTTAAGTATTTGCAGATGCTCTATCGTTGTACGACTTCTGCATTTGTTCTGATAACAGAGTAGATAGAAAATTTCTTTCTCCACCTCTGCCGTGCCCTTCCGGAATGGAAACTAGCCTTGCTAGTAAGTCCATCAGATTTTTGCGGTAAGTAATGGGAAGAGAGCCAGATCGCATATGCTTTCGCAACATGGGAAGGAAATAGTGCATACTTTTTTGGGCCTTGTCAAACTCTGGCTTCACCTCCTCTGGCATACTTCCTGTTAACTGACGAGAAAGCTGCTCAACTTCTTCTTTAACAGCATCTGCGGAATAGCCGAAAAAAAGGAGGTGTTATGTTGCGCGTTGGTTTTTTTTTTCAATATCATAGGTCATATTGTCACAAGGCGGATAACTTTCAAAAGCATAAAGCACAGAGTTGAGTTCGCACTCCAGCCGGGATCTAAGTGCAGCAGCTTGCTTGTGCTAACACCTTCCTTTTGTTCATATCCATGGTTGTGAATTTAGCAGCCTTGAATTCTTCAGCAACCTGAAGATCAGCAATGGACTTCCTGGACATTTCCTCATTGAAGCTAGACAATCTGTTTGGATTCCTTATGCAGGAAATCAGAGAGTTTCGCTCAATTGTCAACTCTGTGTCAATGTCTACAACATTTTCGTCGGCGTAAGATTCTCCTTCTGCCTCGCTAATGAACTGGAACACATGCGAGTCATCTGCGATTTTGTAAAGTATTCTGCCTGCCGTTTCCTCTTCAAACTGCCAACCTTTCCAAAACAGAGGGATAATTTAATAACATGTTATTCTTCTGAATGTGTTAAAGTTTTTGATTCATTGAACCCAACCACCTTCTCTACAAATTAAAAAGGTGAGTCTAGAGCGTTTTCATGAAAGTAACCTTCTTCAGCACTAGGTTTACAGAGTATAGATTCCAGAAATGGGCACGTTTTTGTAAGAAGGGTGGAAATTTACCAATCTCCCCCCAAAAAACATAAACATATAACAACGATAAGGACGCTCAAATAGACGCGTTCGCTCACGTTCCCGTTAGTGCTGATAACAATGTCATTTACTATTGACTTGCTCCACCTCGCTCTTATTAGGTCGTCCAGAAAGTTTTTGCGCATGAATTTCAAAATTCATAGCTTCTGATTTTTCCAATCGATTTGACTGCTTTCACTTTTATGTGAAAGGGTAAGTCATGCTCTTTATAATGACTTCTCAGCTGCTTGTAATGGTCATCTGTTGCATAGATAGGAGCGATAGAAGAAAAATGGTAAAAATTTTAATTTTCTATGTAGGGTCATAAAAAATCGGAAACTTGCAACAAAAATCGGAGCAGTCAGTACTGTAGGATCTTTCACCAGCTCTTTCTAAACAGTGCAAAGTTTGCGCCAATTGAGGCGTCTCCATGAAAAATTATGATTTCCCTGAAAAATGCCAAAATAAACAAATTCGCCTTTTTGTATTGCTTGCGCGGAAATCATAACTTTTCATGGAGACGCTCAATCGAGGCAAACTCTGCACTGTTAGAAAGAGCTGGTGAAAGAACCTACAATACCGACTGCTTCAATTTTTGCTGCAAGTTTCTGATTTTTTATGACCCTACACAAAAATTCAAATTTTGAGTGATTTTAGTATTGAGCTTCTATCTATGTAATAGATGACCATTACTAAGCAGCTGAGATATCGTTATAAAGAGCATGACTTACCCTTTCAAATAAAAATGAAAGCAGTCAAATCGGTCGGAAAAATCAAAAGTTATGAATTTTTGAAAATCTTGCGCAAAAACTTTCGGGACGATCTATACAATGTGTTGGCTTTTACGGGTTACCGAAGCAAATGATTTTTGAAGCCGGGCAGCAAAGAAGCCCTAACATGCTGTAAACCATTCGAAAGCTGAGATCATGGAGAATCGACGTAGACCGTCGACTTTTTTCTATGTCTTCTGTGCCGCGAGATATGGGGGATTTTATGTGCTTCAGAAATTGACTGATATTGTGTACTCACTTTCTGCTCTCCAAATGAATGCTACGAGAAAGTCGACGGTCTACGTTTGTTAATGAAGACTTGCTCTTTAACACAGATAGATAATCAGCAGTGATTAGGTCTTCATTTGGCAGAAATCTGCTGTTGAAAATGACCATGTTCTCAGATAAAATGCGGTGTATCTCTCGGTAGAGGGGGACTAGAAAGAAGTCGACGGTCTAGATCGAATCCCCTTTTCCTGAGCTTTCGAATGATATATAGGTTGCTGCGCGAAAAAACAGACCAGTTTTCAAAAATGGGGTGGAGATATTTACTATTAGCTTGCTCCAATCCGGCTCCACCAATGTATTGGCTTTTATCGGTTACCGGAGCAAATGATTTTTAGAGCCGGGAAGCAAAGAAGCCCTAACATGCTGTATACCATTCGAAAGCTGAGATCATGGAGAATCGGCGTAGACCGTCGACTTTTTTCTAGGTCTTCTGTGCCGCGAGATATGAGGGATTATATGTGCTTCAAAAATTAACTGATTTTGTGTCCCCACTTTCTGCTCTCCAAAATGCTACGAGGATAAATAAATAATATAAATAAATATAAATACCGTTTCTTTAGTAAATTTATGAGTGTGCTTGTTGTTTGAGGTACTTAGCCTGCAAAACCTTTTAATAACGATTTTTATCATATTCTCAGAGTACAATACCAATCTCAGTCCAGATGAAGGGGGTCATCGGGGGTTTGGCCTCAAAGTGAAGGGGATAAGATCCACCACTCCCCCTATCGCAACTATGCTTACGTGCCAGGTGGTCGGAACAGACCCGACCTACGGCTTTCCACGAGTTTGCGACCAGACGGCGACGATTCGCGTCTTCTAAGAAGAAGTTGCTGAGACATTTGTGAGTTTCGACGCCTGTTTCACTAATTACTGCTAATTATTCGTGATCCTATTCCTCCCATACGGGAGCCAGCTGCAATTGCGCAATCTGGACTTTTTTGTTGCTAGGATTTTAGTACGGTGACCCAATAGTTGCAGGGACGGAATCGGCGTCATCAGGACATGACTACCATCTCTGAGCCGGAAGAGGAGCTAGGCAAGAAGCCTATAGAGATTCGGGCCAAATGCTTCAACGCCACAATAGCTGTGCAAAAGCATACGGAGAGATGTCCATGGTGTCCTGATCCTTCCGATGTAACATTAATTGAACAAAGGTTAGTAAATACTATTTTTTTTGTCGTATCATCTTTTTGGCTTCAGCGCTTACAATTTTTTTCTTGAAAAAGACAGTTATCACCTGATAAGCACATGGCTGATTATTCGGTCAATTCGACCCGCAAATGTCGCTCTACTGAGCTTTGTTTTCTTATGACCATATGAAAAGTCCACAACCCCAAGATCTCGTAAAGCATAAGTTAGAACCTACGAAAGCGACTTTTCCTGCAGACCATAATCAATGGGTGAACCAAAGAGTTGTCACTGTGACATGAGCGAGTGTTCTCAATAGCGCGAAACATCCCTGCTGTGAGGCCACACACCTCCAGTAATCAACAATAGCTCTGAAGCTGAGATTTGCAGATGCCAGAAGACACTTCTGCCCAGTCGACTTCTATTCTCTCACGATTGCAAGGAGATGAGTAGCTAATGCATGTATGTATTCTTACACTGGCAGGAATTGCTGTGCTGGCATCGTTGGGCTTCGCTTGTGTACTGGTTGTTTTCCTTAGACAAAAAAGGTTTGTGAGGCAGTATACAACTTATTCTCAACGCCTATCAATATTTTCCTTTGTTTAGGACTCCATTAAACCACGATATCAACCATATCCTCCTGCTTGCAAAGCGGCCGAGGACGATGATAGGTAATCCACTTTGCCTCCTCTCCTTCTCACTGTAGTAAGGGCACTTACACTGGTCCGCTATTTTTTTGTAATAACCCCGTACTCAGACAATCGACGGGACCCCTCCGCCGGACCCTCGGAAACTGCCAGAGTCGCGCCGGACCCAGTTGACCAATGAGAGAAGGGCAAATGGGCGGTCCATCGCGGTGGCATCACTGGCAGGCAAATGGGAGGCTTCTCCGGCCCTGCTGCAAAGGTCCGCCATTTCTCCGGCGCGACTCTGCCAGATTTGACGGACTCCGCGCCGCAGAGATCTGCGCGGCGCGTGTCCGCCAAATTTGGAAGAGACGCGCCGGAGAAAATGGGAGGGGTCCGGAGCAGAAATGGGAGGCCTCCGGAGCAGAAAATGGGGGGTATCCGGAGCAGAAAATGGGGGGTATCCGGAGCAGAAGATGGGAGGTATCCGCCGGAGAAATGGGAGGTATCCGGAGGAGGCTGCGTATCGATTTGGCGCGTAGCAAGCAAACGTCTAACTCCACGGTGATGCGTCCTCTGTTTACGCTCTTTGTCCATATTTTAGTCGCCGTTTCTTTGATTCTGTTGTTTTTGCGCGTTTCTTTACCGTTTTTTCCTTTTCCGCGTTGCTCTTCGTCGCGTTGGCGTTTATGTTGCTGTAAGTTCCTCGTTTTCAGGTTTATGTTTGAAATTTTCGTGCGGTTGCACTCAATCACCTTCAGTGTTTGGCTCTTTCCGACTTGCTGAGACATCGTAGACTATTGATGGAGTGGTTTTTGTGATTAATTCTGGATTTTCGAAACAATGAGGTTAGTTGCGCAACTATCTAGTGTTGTTACACAATCGGCTGCGCGGGCGGTCGCATCGCGCATCCACTCTGTGTGCTTGGGTCACGCTTGCTGGGACTCATCATTTTCGAGTCAGATAGCAGGATAGAATGACATTTATGTCACATAACCACTTCATGCATACTTCCATAAATCCACTCTATTGGCGAGAAGAGTTCTGCGTCCTCCTATCTGACACTGTCATCGGCTTGAAGATTGAGAATGGTTCATACATTTCTGCAAGAAAGTTCGAATAGTGATTGTGACCAACCCCATGGCGCATCTGTGTGCTCTTCTGTTCTTGCTTTCTTTTGACAAGTTATTTGCCCAACTAAGGCTAAACTGTGCCAGTGAAAAACGTGTTTGAAAAAGCAAGAATGGATGTTTGGCATGCCCTAAGGTTTGCTTTTGGATTTACGTTATCGCTAATGATCTTTTACACCTCAAAAGGCAAAGAAGGAAAAGAATATTTGGTTTTTGTTATTGTTTTTTGCTCCTCCTTTGCTGCTGATTTTTGCTCAAGTAAGCTCCTTCTGGTCTCAGAGCACTATTCATATTAGCGTTGCTTGTTTTGTTGGAACGCTATTTTTGATGGGATCATCGTGCTCTGAGGCTGAGTTTGATACGACGTGCACATTCTTGAAGCTGGTATCATGTTTTGTTTCAAAGATAAGCATAATCGTTCTGAAACTAGGAGACTCGAATACGCACTATAACGCCCGCGGTTCCGAGGTGTAAATTGGGGTTTTAGGTTTTGAGGTTTCCGAGGTTTATTCGCGCTTCACAGCACTGCACATATTGTCTCAACAAGCTTTTGTAGGTACTCGTTCCTCCCTACTTCAGAGTAGCAAATAGATAGATCACAAGTGTAAAGTTGCTAATCACACAATCAAACTTGTTTAGACAGTATGTGCAAAGCGTGCCCGAGTCTTTTAGTCTTAGAATATGTGATCATCTTCTCTGTGAATCAAATACAGAAATACGGTCACACGTTGCCTGACAGCTGATGACTGTGTCTTTCGAACTCCAAGTGCAGTGATTCAAGAGGAGATGAAGCACATACACTAATTCGTTAGTTAAATGTGCAAAGCATACTCGAGTATCCTTCAATCAAAGAAGGACAAATTCAGATATAACAGATCCGTTGGCCAGGTGAATGCAATTGAAAACTTTCAGTGAACATTTGCTTATACGGAAGTGTAGAAAAATTATTGAGACGTCAAAGTTTCCAATGGCTTGATTCCCTTGAACATCGCATTCACCCAGACTTCGCATCCGATTCGGCACTTCTCCGTACTTGGTTTGCCTTATGTGCACCTGCCGATTGAGCTGAATTGAAGCGTCACATCCTAACCCACAAACCGAAAATCCTGCACGGGTTGAGTAATCGAGAGGCTGAAAGGTGATTCTAAAAAGCAGTGCAGGTGCAGTTGGGAAATCAAACTCGGAGTAAAAATCGTTTCTGAATGACTTCTATTCTGAATGACTGCGAAATATTCCTTCCTGAGCGCGATCTGAACAAGCGTGACCCAAGCACACAGAGTGGATACGCGACGCGACCGCTCGCGCAGCCGGCTGTGTAGTTTTAAATGGGGCCTGCCGATGGAAGCACTGACTCGACTGTAACGTATGCCGAATCACTTATATCAAGGTTTCACGAACGGAATGTTGGTTTTCGAATACGTAGTGGCACGGAAAGTGGAGGTACCTCAAGTTTTGTCGTTTTTATAGTAATAATAGACGAAACGGCTTTCGCATCAAGTCTTTTCATCTTGGTAGGTGTCGGCTTTGCGAAGAACCAAGCGGTAAAAATGTCTTCTGGACGGTTTATCTCTTTCTGTGATGCGGATGATGTTTCGGAGCCAAGCAGATTACAGGAACAGTACAACTTGGCGATTTCTCAGAGGAGCGATTTGGTTTTTATTGGTGAGCTTGTCCAAATTCAACTTTCTTCGTCTTGAATAAGGGTCTTCTAATAAGCACAATCTCATATGTGACCTCGGCAAATTCTTGAGATTTCGCATAAAACCCGTTTATCCCATTACAACCTTGATTTATTTTTTCTTGTTAGATGTTGTACAGCTGTATCACTTTGCCCATTGCGTAGGTAGTAACTTCACCAGAATACCGGAAGGATCCACTGAACGCTATACTAAATGGACCCATGATTTGACAAACGAAGAATTGAAATTGCAGGTATAATCTCGGATCGTACAATCTTGTTGTTGCCCATCGGTGCTGAATGTGCTTCTACTTTAGGTGTATACGTCGCATGGGCCCACTCTTATAGCTCCTACATGGTTCATCTCAAGAAAACTCTTTTCTGCGGTAGGCGGTTTCAAAGACGACGTGCGCTTTGGATTTCCCGAAGATCTCAATTTTTTCTACCGTGCATTAGACATCGATGATGTTGCATTCTCTAAAGTACGTTATTTGCAAATCCGTAATGCATATATATTGCTTTCGTCTCTTCAGGTATGTAAACCCCTAGTGAACTATCGTTCACTCCGGATGTGCTTCTTTTGGTGTTTCCGAAGCTGCTATATGGAACATGCGTGTTAGTCGCTTCTGCAGTCATGTGCTTCCTTTCTGGAAAACATTCACAATTTGGAATGCTGGCAAACAAGGAAAGCGATTTTTCAAGTGAGGTGGAATCTGCGCTCTTACATTCCCAAAGGTGAGTCAGTTTCGAGGTCCCTTTCCGAAAGTGATAAACAACGCGTTGTATCGTTTTGCGATGTCGACGTGAAGAAGATCAAACGAGCATGGCTGGAGGATTATGACGAAAAAGCACGAGTAGTTCGGTGGAAACTACCCATTGTTCATGTGAAGTGAGTTAGCATTCTGATGTGATTTGTGGTGAAAGGCACCGATCACCCAAAATGGGGTCCATGAGATTTTGAAAATGATTTGGGGTCCATGAGACGTTAAAAATTGAGCCAAAAAACATCTGGGCAGCAAATGGAATAGGTACGTTTCGTATCGGAACAAATGACTAATTTGCTACTTCTTTTTCGATCAAAAACCGTATGTTTTGGTTTAGGCTGCGTATTAGCATCGAAAGAATGTGGCAAGATGCCCGTGACATCTTCGCTCAAGTTCGTGAAGCTACCTCGGAATTCGAAGATGTTTGGATGAATATAGCTCATGTATATATCGAACTTGGACAATATGTCCCTGCTTTGCAAATGTGAGTTTATGGCGCTCCTCGCTGTTTTGTTTCATGTTGCACAGAATGCTTTTTTGATCTTTTTGTCATTTTCTTACCATGTTAAAACCATATGTTTGTACTGTGGTGTTACAAGGTTCTTTTTGCAACTAGGAAATTAGCTTTTCTTTGAATATTCTTATCTCTAATTCCTAGTATGGTTTTTGTAATATGAATTAACTGTTGTACGTATGCTGGAGATAGATAGATAGATTTTTCGAAAGTTTGAAAAATTTGAAATAAATGTCTTATCTCTTCGTTCTTTCTTCTATCTTCTATCCACAAACGCTAGGGGTGAGAGGAAGGGGGTAGAGTACGGGGTGAGGGTCGCGCTAAACTCCTACCCGGGGGGGGGGGGGTCCTATTCGGCTTATTTGGGTGGGGTTTAGAGACAAAATTGGAGTTTGGAGCTTAAAGGCAGCGTCCAGGCAAGTCTGGACCTATGGGTATTTTACATGGAAAGTACTTTTGGGGCCCTAACTAAGCCATTACCCAACCGGCAGCTCAAGTAGTGCTCTAACGCCTGAGATATTCTGCTCGAAACCGGACCCCGCGACCGTGTTTTGCATGGATTCATGGCGCAAAGCGCGGATCCTGGCGCGAAACTGCCATGAATCCATGCGAATACGTTCGCGGGGGGTCTGTTTCGAGGGGAATATCTTCGCCATTGGAGCACTACCTGAGCTGCTGCTTCGGCAGTGCCTTAGTTAGGGCCCCAAAAGTACTTTCCATGTAAAAGCCCCATAGGTCCAGATCTGCCTGAAAGCTGCCTTTAATTAGGGCTAATTACAGTATGCCGCGATCGGGGGGCTCCGGCGCACAAAATCGGGGGGCTCCGGAGCAGAAAATGGGAGGTATCCGGAGCAGAAAATGGGGGGTATCCGGAGCAGAAAATGGGGGGTATCCGGAGCAGAAGATGGGAGGTCTCCGGAGCAGAAAATGGGAGGTATCCGCCGGAGAAATGGGAGGTCTCCGCCGGACAAATGGGAGGGCCCCGCCGGACAAATGGGAGACCCACCGCTGGGGATACGCCGCGACCCTGCCACTTCTCCGACGGAGGGGTCCCATCCATTGTCTGAGTATGTCATCGCACAACGGCGAGATATGCGTGCGTCCGTCTAGATGATGAATAGGCATCACTCGCACCTTACGGTTATGATAGATGTCCGCGAATACTTTGAGTGGTCAGCTATTAGCATACACTTTCAGGTACGACATGCCTTGGGAACAGACGCGTCCGCTCACTTATAAGCTGTCATCATCGTCGAAATCAGAGGCTACAACCACATCGCCGCTTGATTCGGTGTCGTCGCTCCGAGGCTCACCTCCAGTCGTGATCCCATATGGCTTCCGATCCGGATGTACGATACCGCAGACAAACCTTTATCACCACATCTCTCCAAACTCATCGATAGCGGAGCATGACTCTGGTCGGAGCTCAATGTGAAGCTATGGTTCTGTGTCATGACGACAAACTGATGCGGGTATGCTAATCATATCTTTCTATTGTACAATAAATGTCATCTGCGTTTTCAGATCGAGTGCACTACTACCTCCAGTACCACTTCACAAAGGATCCAGAAAACATTCGAGGACGCATTGAGTGACAGATATTCTGTGCAAATGCCTTTTGGACGGTGACCTTAGCGTTACACCAAGATATTGTACGTTTTAATTCGTGTTTTCATCATGAAAAAGCATCATCTCATTTTACAGGCTCGTATGCAAATATCCTACTTCGCATACTGATGCCACACGCTGCTTCACCTTACAAAAGCTGCTACGACAAGCGCAAGACGACCTGCAAAGCCCTAGAATCGAGATGTTTACTTGCGCCACTTCTAGTCCGCTGACTTGTTCAGAGCAGTAGGCTATTTTTCAGCTGTGTTATAAAGTGTTGTCTGCTTTGGTAAGCAAGCTCAGTAACTTCCTTTGTAAGCCTGAATCCTCTACGGGTGAATGTAAAATTTTTATGCAAATATATTTACAGAGATATGTGTATATATTTATGTAATATAATGTACAAATAAATATTTGGCTATATATGCATGAACACCACAGTCTATTCATCAAATTTGTGTTAGTCCACTTACCGATCTTCGTTAAAAGTGTAGCTTTATTCGTCTGAGGTCTCAATCATTTGCTGCTACAATACCGCTCCCAGAATGTGCAAAATCTTTTCAGCGCTCGAGCAGAGCAGTGTGAATGTTCTGGACAAAAGATATTCTTCAAACGGAGTGCTCTGATAACCAACATTGCACAATTTGAGCAATTCTGACAAATTTTGTTCTAGTTATGCATTCAATTTTTCATCGCACAAGACGCTCATAACTCGATGTCCGGACGCTCTCAGTAGATAAAGAAAATAGATTTGGAATCAACGTTCGATGCTCTTTATAGTCGTATCAATATCATGTGAAAAGGCCACTTCGGCCGAATGGACCTCCTTTGTAAGTAAAAAAAAGATCCAATTATAAAGACTGTAAAATCACTTCCTACCTAAGTACCAACAATAACTCTTATATGTGCTGTCAATAATTGCAAAGAAAACATGTTCATTTGTGAGCTGTTGTTCTGAGCGTTGCCAGGAATTTCAGTGAAGTATTGCCTTGCCTACAGTTAGTGGTTATGCTTCTGGTCTATTTTTTTAGTGGCTAGAACAAAAGCCAAAATTTCGAACTTACGGTGTTTACCACTTCCAAGTTTGGAAACTTTCTAGATTTTTCAATTTGTACCTTTGAAGAAGGTTTTCGATAGCAGGTGCATGTATAAATAGACAATAAAACGGTATTTCGGGGCAATTCCATCTAGCTCTCCAGTACTATTATGACATTTTTTTTCAAGAGTCTTTAATTTTGCGAAGACGCATCATACACGAACGCATCGAAAACTGTAAAATATGTGGAGATGAGAGTTCCAAAATTGACAGTCACTCATCACTAGTGTTACAAAGCAAATGAGCGTTCAGTGGCTAGGAATGTCGAATTTAATAATTGAGAAGCAGCGTTCTACGAAACCAGAATTTTATAGCAATGGTAATTTCGTACGAGTAAGCTTTACAAATTGGAAAAAAATCAATAGGAAAACGAAATAAAGCTGCATCAAATCCTTGTTGCTCGTTTTCTGACGTTTTGCGATCTTTGGCTTGAGCAAACAGGAATTTCAATGTCATCAATAAATAATCCTAGAAATTTTGAAAAGACAGCTACAGATGCAAAAAACTGTTGTGCTGCATTTTGTTTAGGGGGGGGGGCGCGCCTCTCCCTCGGTACGCCACTGCTACCCATCTATTATCAGAACTCTTACGGAAGTTCAGAACAAGAAATTTGAAAAAATTGTCGACATTTGGCAGAAAAGCAGTGGTTGAAAATGTAGCAATCATTTTAGTGACCATGAAAGGAGATAGTCCAGGAGCATGACCACTTCAAAGATGAAGAAAAGCTGCGTCGAATAGTTATAGAATCGTTTGCCTTCTTGCATTCCATGTTCTTCGATAAATAACTTCTGGAACGACTCTGCTTATCTTTTTACATGACTCTTAATTCTGATGCAACATTTTGTATGGGATCTGCGTCTTATGCCTGCTGAGCACACAAATACATAGATCATTCACCTCTGCACTAGCAGTGTGCAGCTTCACTGTGTTAACGGCACTTTAGTGAATCTTTTCTGGCAAAACTCCAATTTTGTTCAGGCACGGATGCTTATTATTTTTCCCTTTTCGAAAGCTTAGCTCCAGCCACGGTTTTTAGATTTTTTTGGAGGAATTTATCCTGGTTTTTTTGAGAAGTATTAGTCAGCTTGCAGGTAAAAGCTAATCTTTGCCAATTTTTTTGCAGAATTGTTTTTTGCAGAATTGTAGCTACTTAGACTTTTCTGATAATAACCCCAACTTAATGACTCAAAAGGATTACATTTTTTCTAACTGTATATTCATCGTGGACGTTATTCACAATAACAGTCACAATTTGCAACGTCTGCTGTTCACACATCCTCTCATTTGCTCAATCCTTCACGCACCATTCGCTTACTGCAAATTCACTGCTGCCTGTAGCATGAGAGAAGAGTCAATGGAAGACTTTTGTGTTTATAAACCTTGAAACGAACTGTTCTAAACGCTTCCTACATCGATGAAGGTAAACTGTGAAAATGGAATAGAACTGACAGTAAACATCTTGGCATTCGGAATTTGCCACAACCGCCTTTCAGCTGTGGCAAAAAACCAGACACTTTTGAATCAATTTTTTCCTCACATAACTGGGAGTTTTAGTGTTTCATGATACACACTCCCTACTCCAAATAGGCTTACAGATGGTAGAGGTGACTGTTTCCATCGCAGTCTGTTATGCACAAACCCTTGTGTGTATCATCCGTGTGAATCGAGTGTGTGCCGTGAGCACACAAACTCTCCTTGTTCCAACGTAGGCTTTAGCTTTAGCTTCGTTCTTCCGCATCTGGATAATTCCACCTTTCTCAGCTGCACTTTGTCATGGTTTTATGGATACGATTTCAAGCAAGGCTTCAAAATGAATTGTTGTTTGAAAAAAGTAGACATTTTGAAAAACGATCAAAGAAAGGTATGCTGCTTATCCTGTTGTTTAGTAATGTTCATGCTAGACATTGTGAGTTCAAGTGAGGATTGTCGAAGTGCGAAGTACGATGAAAATCTGTCTTGTGAATTGTTCCGTTCTCAAACCATAATTTTAACAGTCCTGCATCTGTCGCTTGTCCACCTGCTTCGCTTACTGTATAAATCATCTCCCACGACTGCTGTCCCCACAACCACCATCTTTCCCTATACGAACACACTATTAGCATAGCATATCTTGGAAAGAGAGAAAATTTTAGTGATCAGTCTTGAGTCAACGTCAGAACTTGTAAACTTATTTCTTCCAGCGATATTTCGTCGTTCTATCTACATATCTGTATCGATCATCTGCATATTTTGCAATTTTTCAAAAGCATTGCGAGTGTCTATTACGAAGAAGAGAGAGTCCCTGATAAATCAGTTCATTGACTACAGATTTACGCACTCAGCGAGTCACTCTCCTTCCATGCGAAGGTGTGGTTGTAACAGCAAAAGTACCGTAATTACGTCATTTTCCATAACTAGCCTCTCAGTGACGATAACAATGATGAATACAGTCAGAAAAATTTGCATAATCCGCCCATCGTATTGCGATTTTGTGTGTGTTTGCATTGTGATTAGCAATGTAGACAAACATGGAGCGCACTACTCATCCGGAAATCGGATCTCGTTCGAGCAGCAGATGGGCTCGAAGCGTTCTTCATGCCATGACTAAGCTAAGAACCAACAGCGATTGCTGTTTGTAGCGATGCTCCAATCATATTTAATTTAGGCAAACACTTTTCTGAACTCTGTTCTCTTTGAAAAAATTTATGTCTAGAAGGCGTTGCTTTAGTCTGTATCCTCACTTCAGATGGCATTTCGCTCCGACGCTTTAGACTTGGAATATCAAGTCGTTAACTTTAGTTTAGTGAACATTATGTTTCTTCTCGATTAATTGTGCACGCACAAAATAAAGATATCAAAGGAATGGACTGCAGGTCGACCACGTTTTTTCAAATAATTTCGAGAGGTCCGTTTTGTATCTTAGCATAAAGATGCTAAATGAGCTTTGTTTATCTTGTATTGCTTTGCGTCGAACAATAATTTTCGTTTTAATTGTTGTCAATTAGACTGCTGCCCGCTCGCCTCGGCTTTGAACGTCGGACGCTAGCATCTTCGCATATGACAATTTATCGTATCCCCTCCCCCCTCCCCTCTCCCTCAAAAAAAGACCTTTACCCATAATGAGTTTTGAGAACAATCGTAATCAACGTGTAAATCTCTACCTGACCAAATTCCATTAAATGTAGTTTTCCTTCCCATTGTCCACTGTCATTTCAAGCGATGATAGAATGTGGCAAAAAAGGCCGCGTTTGTAGATCATAACATGATTGATGAGGGAAAGTGAGATACATGCGAAAACGAAAAAGTCAGTTGCCAAACTCGGTTGCCACTTCAGTGCATGTCATCTTTCGCTCAAATAATTTTTATTCAACTGTATTGTATGAACCACTCGCACTGAGATGTAATCATTTTTGAATGTCACTGATTTAGAGTGCAGATGCCTGAATCACACCTTCTAGCAGATGGGTCGAAAGACATCATCTCGTTGGAACTCCGATTTCTTTCTCTGCCTTTCATGTACATTACCGCTCTCAGAACGTGCAAAATTTCCGTGAATGTCGCGAAATTTCGGAATTTCGCGACATTCACGGAATGTCGCGAAATTCCGTGAATGTCGCGACATTCCCGGAATGTCGAAAATTCGGAATTCCGCGAAATTCCCGGAAT
Source organism: Cylicocyclus nassatus (assembly GCA_958299035.1). Classification (NCBI taxonomy): domain Eukaryota; kingdom Metazoa; phylum Nematoda; class Chromadorea; order Rhabditida; family Strongylidae; genus Cylicocyclus; species Cylicocyclus nassatus. The sequence continues at coordinate 23,942,515 of CATQJL010000223.1, forward strand.
GTCGCGAAATTCCGAAAATTTCGCGGTCCTTCGCGGAATTTCGGGGTTTCCGCGACATTCACGGAAATTTTGCACGTTCTGAGAGTGGTATTGTATACTCGCATACAAACTATATGGTAATCAGTGAATTGTTGGGTAGGTCTTGTGGGCTCTTCAATAGGCAGTATATGGGAGCAAAATGCACTAACAGTTACCAGAAACTGAATTGCATCCAGTTGCCGGTGAATTTGTTTTCATATCATTGCCGAATTGGGCAAAACAAACACATTTTATCGACTTATTATGAGCCCTATTGTTCCATGCATCAAAACTATCATTGGGAGAGTTTTTTTTTTCATAAGAACACAAAACAAGAGCGTTTGATTTCCAATTTATCGTTCTTGAACCTCGAACTCCCTTCATCCTCATCGGAAAGAACGATTTGAGCCTTGTGTATCAGTGCTGAGATTTGTTCAGGTCACTTACCGCTCCTTATTACTCTAGGATTACGGTAAGAACTTCCGGCATACGGCGTCGCTGCGAAGAATCTGCTCTACAGATTGGTACCTAGAGCTTCTCGAGGAACATCATAACGAGAAAGATCAAATGTTTGATACATCTGTTTGCGACACCCTTATTCTAAAAACCTAGAACTCAAAAGACTTGGCCATTTAGAGTTGGACAGGGCCCAGCACGGCGTGGCATATGAGAAAACAATAAATGAAGTCACTTTGAACATGCAAAAAATTACGAGATACCTTTTGCAATGTTTTAAAAGCTCTTCTTATGATCGGCTACAAAAAAGTGGAGAATTGGAGAAAGACAGGAATAAATCAAAGATAAAAAACGAAGTGCGAAAAAATGCTGTTTTTAAATCAGCGTAACAAAGCAAAGGAGACGAAATGGGTTAAGGTTTAGTGCTCATAGATAGAGCTTGATCTGAGGAATAGACTTATGAAAAAATCTGGAAATTCATGTAAGGAGGGGAGAATTGTGCAAATTATGACTTTGTCTAGTCTCGCGCAACCTCAAGACGCTTTCAGGTTGCGCTGGAGCAATCTAAATCGACGTACACTACCTCTCTTGTTCACATAATTTTTTCGTACTTTTCGTACTTTCCTTTCAGTCATCGCCGCAGATGTACACGCCAAATTGGATGCTCAATATTGCTTACTTGTTGTAAACAAAGAACTTGTTCATATTCTTGTGCGTAAATTCGTTTCGACACTTGATTCGCGGGGTGTTAATTCAACTGATACGATTGGGCCTCTAAATTCGAACCTGCTAAGAGCTTGAGTGGTAATTTATAATATTTTCTCAGGTTTTGGATAAAAACTTTACAAGTTTCCTTTGCTTTTTCCTTAAGAACGACATCCAGCTTATGAAAGCGCCACCTCTGCTGCGCACTGTTTGAGATATGTCGCCGCCTCCTTGACTTTCACATTGTGATGGGAAACTCAATTAGAATTCGATCGTATTTATCTCTTGCCCAGACGAAAGCGGAGGCAGTCCCAAAACTCGCATCAACTTGCTCCTCAACTCAGTGGTTTCGTCGACTGCTTTAACTCATAATAATTATTCTCTCTTTTTTTCGAATGACCTTAACTCTTAGCTAGATTCTTTTGGAAACCAATACGATAGTTTATGGAGAATGAAACTTCCAAAGAAGTGCACTTTATGTTTACTGGGAGAGTTGAAGTGTTTTTGCATCCTATTTTCGAAAGCTACAAATATGTGAAAAGCTAGAAATTCTTCAAAGTATCATACTCAAACAATTGCATCGGAAAGAAAGTTCGCGGCCTCAAAGCGTATTACTCTGCACGCACTTGCAACTGCACGAGTTTATTAAGTGTCTTATCACTATTCTCTTATCAAAATAAGTAATGAATACCTGATTCAGAAAAATGGTAGCAGTGCTCTTTTTACTTTATATCAAGTACGAAGGCGAAAACTTTAGCTCATTACAACTATGCTTTCGTTTGCTTTTCAAACTACCCCTTTCTGTGGAAAATAAGTGACAATTATCTTGTAATGCAGTTGAAAAATAAAAATTTTCCTTTGTAAGAAACATCAAGACCCCTCATTTAGCTTTTACAAAGATAGGTGAATTTCAGGATTTCCCGAATCAGATACATAACTGCCGTTGCCAACGTTAATTTTTAAATGATTGCAGGTAAACCTTTAATATTGACGGACAAATAATTACAATCACGGCTTATCGACATTTGAATTCAAATGCTGACTGTCAATGCTGCCTTCAGGATTAAACCCCCGTTATTTTGAGAAAACTACCCCCTTTAGAACAAACTTTAGAGCAACTCGAACAGAGGAAGAAGTTTTTGATGCACATTTCAACAAAGTAGTCGCCCGCACTTCCTTGGCGAAAACCTTTTAGGTCGTTCCACGCTTTTAGTGCTTTAAAAGGCTTTTTACGTCATTCGAGCGTCCTTGATTTCCATTTGAATGTGAAGTACTAGTTAGCACGATTTACAGGAGTAGGAGAGACCTATAGACCACTCGCCGTTTCTTCCCATCTACATCCATGTGGCTTATATTTGCTGCATCTAAACATCGCTAAAGCTCAAATAATACGGTCATGTATCGCCCAGATCTTAGTTGTCCTCGCGTAAGGCTAAGGTAGCTCTGCTGCAAAAGGTGTTATATGTAAAAGGGAATTTCCGCAGCACAAATTCTTATCCATTATGAAAATATATAGTTTACCAGTGCGTCACCCCTGCTTCGCAGAGGCTCGCACTGGCTGTACTATCCACATACCACCTGGTAGTCGCAAAATGATGGCTCTGAAACTTACCTCGCGACGCCGATCATCACAAATGAAATGTAAACAAATACTTAATCCAAAAACTTTTTCATGTAAGATCGGTGACTTTAAGGAAAAGAAAGTATTCTTCAAGAGATTAAATGCGATTTTGAATCAGTTATTGGGGTTATAATGACTTGATACTCGCCATAAAGATGATGGCAACCGTGAATTACATCTCTGAGCAAAAATTGTCCCGCATCCCCAGGTAAAACCTTGACAAATCGACCATCTATGCAGTTATTCCTTTTTGGCGCCGATCTTGCGCGAAAGTAATCTTTTTGCTCACTTTTCGGGCTAGGGTCCATGGTTTGCGGATTTACTTGCTAAACGAAACCATGACTTTGAAAGAAGTCCAATTACAGGCCCAATTTGGCGCGCGAAATGTCGCGTGGATCCGTTTGGCGCACAATTTCACATGTTCCAATTATCGGATCGGCTTGTGCCTTTGCACATTTTACCTACCTGCTGATAGGGTGCTACTACCAAAATTTTAGCTTAAGACCTTTGCTGGAACTCGCTCTACGAATTTCGTGACAGACAGAAATTCACACACACACACACACACACACACACACACACACACACACACACACACACACACACACACACACACACACACACACACACACACACACACACACACACACACACACACACACACACACACACACACACACACACACACACACACACACACACACACACACACACACACACACACACACACACACACACACACACACACACACACACACACACACACACACACACACACACACACACACACACACACACACACACACACACACACACACACACACACACACACACACACACACACACACAAACGTAAACAATCCTTAGCCCGTTATTATAAGTTATGATTGGTGTAAATATAGCGGAATTACAGTCATCATCTCCTAAGTAAATCTTCTGAACCTCGAACCAAATACAGGTTTTCTACCATGTGTTCTTTCATGTTCTTTCTTTAGCGTATCATTCTGAAGGAAAAAATTTCTAACGAAAACTGTTGTAGAGCCGTCCCTTATATTGGAACTTGCTCACTCACTATAGGCTAGGTCGATATGATCTCTGTGTTGCGGCGTACCCGCCGCACTTTGATATATTTGTGTGTGTTGTTCTCTAGTTATTCCTAGTGAACCCCCGGCATGTACGCCGATAGGCAGAGGGGGAACTCTTGTGTTTTTCTAATAAATCGTCAACGGCTCAACGCGTTCCACAACAAATGGCGATCAGAATCAAGGACAAGAAGAACTCCATCACCAACCGAGGACGAGAAGAAGCTCCATCGCCGACCAAGGAGAAAAAGAAGAATCCTGCAATCAGCTTCAAGGACAACTTCTCCAGATAAGTTCTATTTAAGGAATCGATCGACGAGAGGGAAGAAATCTCGTTGTAGCCGCGGAGCCATGCCGAAGGTCGCAGAAGAACGGCATGCGGATCTGGAGAAGGTCCTCAACGTCATGATGGAGCAGATGCGGCTTCAACAAGAAGAAGTTCGGATCCAGATACAAGCACAGCAAGAACAAGTGCAGATGCAGCTGCAAGCTCAGCAGGAGCAAATGAGGACGCTGATCTCCGCTCTGGCCAGTAATCAGGGAGCCGTCCAAGACACCAGCAAGGATCAGTACGATCAGCTGAGTAAGGACGTGCAAAGGTTCGTCTCAGACGAAGAGACAGGTAACACCTTTGCGTACTGGTATGGCAGGTACGGACCGGTTATACGCGACTCCCAGCTTTCGGATCAGAAGAAGCGCGACTTGATCCTAATGAAGCTGGATGAAGAAGCATACCGGAAGCATGCTGATGAGGTCTTGCCTGCGCAACCGAGCGACTTGGACTTCGACACCACCGTCGCGAATCTCCAGAAGCTGTTCGCCTCCAAGAAAACGCTCATCAGGAGACGGTATGAGTGCCTGAGGATAACCTGCCTTCCGCTTACTCCAGCGTACGTACCATTTCGCGAGTACGCCAATACCATCAAGCGGATGGACGAGGATGCCCGGCTTAAGGAGGTCGACTACACGGCAATGAAGACGCTGCAATTCGTAGCAGGTCTTCAAGATCCTTCACTCAGGGAAGTTCGCCTTCGGATGATTCGTCGACTGGACGCTCACACGGACGAAGCACCGCTGACAGTCGAGGACCTAGTCGCGGAATGCGAAAATTTCACCGCCCTGAAAATGGATAATACAGACATGGAAGGCACGCGAGACATCCATGCTGTATGGAAGAAAAAGGTAAATTGCTTCATATGCGGAGGACCACATTTCAGAAGAGAGTGCCCTCAATCTGGCAGCACTGGTCGGAAGAAGCGACGAAGGCCAAGCGCAAAACACTTTGGTCGCAAAGAACAGTGCAAGAATGTGGTCGCTTTCGACGCTGAGAGTGCGCGAACATACCTCGACGTCGTAGTCAAAGGACTTTCCCTCAAGCTCCAACTGGATAGGGGAAAGGACATAACCCTGATATCACGAAAGGCTTGAAAGAGGATGGGATCGCCTCCTCTGGAAACCTGTATTATGCCAGTCAAAACTGCAGAGGGACGCCGATGCAGATTTATGGTAAATTTCAAACCGATTTCGCAGTAAGAGATCGACATACAGGGAAGATGGTCCATGGAAATGGCACATGCTACGTCACCGACGGCTCGAATCTGTTGGGACTGAAATGGTGCATCCAGTTACCGGCATACAAGAAGCTGAAGGACAAATACCATTGCAGAAAGGTGGCTAGCGAAGAAGAAACTCGAGCCGAAGTTGTCACTGACTTGAAGAGAAGATATGCGGAAGTCTTCAACAGCGAACTAGGAAAGTGTACGAAGAGTAAGGCCAAATTAGTCTTGAAGAATGATGCTGTTCCAGTTTTTAACAGAAAGAGACCAGTTCCGTACGCCACAGCACCGGAACTGGGAGCAGAAATTGATCGGCTGGAAGCCGAAGGTGTCATTTCTGCTGTAGAGCACTCAGAGTGGGCCACGCCAGTAGTCGCCGTCAAGAAGAAAAATGGCAAAATCCGTCTTTGTGCCGACTTCTCGACAGGATTGAACGATGCATTGCAGTTACATCAGCACCCATTGCCCACAGCGGAAGACGTGTTCGCGAAACTAAACGGAGGCCAGCTCTTCACCCAACTCGACTTAGCCGAAGCTTATTTGCAAGTGGAAGTTGAAGAAGCATCAAAGGAGATGCTGACTATCAATACACACAAGGGATTGTATCGCTACAATCGATTGCCATTCGGAGTAAAATCCGCTCCAGGCATATTTCAACAAATAATGGATTCGATGATAAGCGGACTTGATGGAGTGGCCGCTTATCTTGATGACATCATCATCACAGGTAGGAGTTATGAAGAACATCGTCAAAATTCGGAAGCCTTGTTTAAGAGGATCAAGGACTATGGATTTCACGTCAGGTTGGAGAAATGCAACTTTCTGATGCCCCAGATCTGTTATTTAGGTTGCATCATTGACAAGAGCGGACGCCGGCCGGACCCAAAGAAGATTGAGGTCATTCAGCAGATGCCAGCGCCGAAGAACATTGCGGATGTTCGTTCCTTCCTCGGCATGATCAACTACTATGGCTCATTTGTAGCGGAGATGCGCCAGCTTCGTGCACCCTTAAACGCGTTGCTCAAGAAGGAAGCAAGGTTCGAGTGGACAAAGGAATGCCAGAACGCCTTTGAGCGTGCTAAGGAAGTTTTAGCCTCGGATCTACTCCTTACACATTTCGATCCGAAATTCCAGATAGTGGTAGCTGCCGACGCGTCGGACTACGGAATTGGTGCTGTGATTCTGCACAAGATGCCGGATGGTACAGAGAAGGCCATTTGCCATACAAGCAGGAGCCTCACTGCAGCAGAACGGAACTACGGACAAATTGAGAAAGAAGGGCTAGCACTGGTGTTCGCAGTTCGTAAGTTCCATCGATATACAGTGACCGCCAAAAAGTTGCGAACAAGCCTCCCTCCCTTTTTCATCGCTCTTTTTCAGAAGGAAAACAAGGATAAAAGGATGTAATGATTGCATGAGGTGATAGAGCTCTTCAAGATCTACAATATACACTATGTTTTCCGAAAAACATGTATTTTAAAAATTTTAAAAAACTTTTTCTAAAAAAAGTCCGAAAATGGCCGCGTCACAATGTCGCGGACAATAATTCTTCGAACGCAAAAATTTTCTTTTGAGTCATATTCTGAAGCTGAAACACAAGTAATCCAAACGGGTGAGCATACTCCTGTACAGAGCTCGTCAAGAACTACACACTGGTTATGGTTGCTTCCCAAAAAACACAAGCTTGAGTTTTATTTTGCTTTTTTTCAAAAATAACTTCTAATACTCCTTTTAAAGCCAAGTTTCTTCACATGGAAACCTATTCACGACATTCCAACAACGCTGTTCGGATAAAGCAGATGCTCTTTACCATTCTCCATGCATCTGACGGGTGCTGATGAGTTTCTTTGCTGAAAATGGCTCTTGGCAGTGCTTGCACATGACCCCACCTGCACGTCACCACTGACTTGCACTGCTTTGCAGGCTTGTAACTCGGCTTGTAGTCAATATGTGAGCCTGCAATTAGGTTCGTTCGAAAGAACGAGACTTCCTCTACACGATGGTATGCAAAATAGATGGGTATAGGAAACAGCGGAGATTTGGCGGATGGGGTGGAAAAACGCAGCCTCAGTGGTGGTTGGAGTGAAGGCTCTTATCAACACCAAAACAGTTCTAGGGCTTCAAAATGGATCTATTATAAGAACATTGACAGTTTCAAGCTTTCAGGATTGGACTGGTAGCGAAAGAAGCTCTATTCAACTTTAGCTGGATATCTCACCCTGCCACTGAGGCCGCGTTTTTCCACCCCATCCGCCAAATCTCCGCTGTTTCCTATACCCATCTATTTTGCATACCATCGTGTAGAGGAAGTCTCGTTCTTTCGAATGAACCTAATTGCAGGCTCGCAAATTGACTACAAGCCGAGTTACAAGCCTGCAAAGCGGTGCAAGTCAGTGGTGACGTGCAGGTGGAGTCATGTGCAAGCACTGCCAAGAGCCATTTTCAGCAAAGAAACTCATCAGCACACGTCAGATGCATGGAGAATGGTAAAGAGCATCCGCTTTATCCGAACAGCGTTGTTGGAATGTCGTGAATAGGTTTCCATGTGAAGAAACTTGGCTTTAAAAGGAGAATTAGAAGTTATTTTTGAAAAAAAAAGCAAAATAAAACTCAACCTTGTGTTTTGGGAAGCAACCATAACCAGTGTGTAGTTCTTGACGAGCTCTGTACAGTAGTATGCTCACCCGTTTGGATTACTTGTGTTTCAGCTTCAGAATATGACTCAAAAGAAAACTTTTGCGTTCGAAGAAGTCTTGTCCGCGACATTGTGACGCGGCCATTTTCGGACTTTTTTTAGGAAAAGTTTTTTAAAATTTTTAGAATACATGTTTTTCGAAAAACCAAAGTGTGTATCGTAGATCTTGAAGAACTCTATCACCTCATGCAATCACTACATTTTTTTATCCTTGTTTTCCTTCTGAAAAAGAGCGATGAAAAAGGGAGGGAGGCTTGTCCGTAACTTTTTGGCGGTCACTGTATATATGGACGAAGGTTCAAATTGCTTACCGATCACAAGCCGCTGCTACACATCTTTGGACCCAAGAAGATGGTGCCTGTGTACACAGCGAACAGATTGCAACGATGGAAGCTCATTCTACTCGCATACGACTTCGACTTGGAGTACCGCAAGACGACCGAATTCGGACAAGCCGACGCACTGTCTCGACTAATCCCTCCACGGCCATTCCAAACCGAAGACGTCGTCATAGCGAAAATAGAAGAAGATGTGCGAGCCGTTCAAGCTGCTGCTGTACGAGCGTTACCGGTAACCCGAAGAAAGATAGAAGAAGAATCCCGTAAGGATGAAACCACTGTGCAAGTTATACGAATGCTGCAATCGGGAGCGTGGCCATCCAAGCCGAAAGAAGAAGTCCGAAACTGGAGAGCACTGAAGGAGAATCTATCAGTGCAAAACGGATGTTTGTATTTCGCTCACAGAATAGTCATTCCAGCTTCACTGAGACAAGCGGTTCTGAAGCAGTTACACGAGGGACACCCTGGAATGACAAGGATGAAGATGCTCGCGAGAGGATTCGCATACTGGATGGGCATCAACAGAGAAATTGAAGACTCAGTGCGCCGCTGTAGGGATTGTCAAGAAGCCTCCAAAATGCCAGTGAAGATGTTGCTGCATTCATGGAAAGTGGAAGATAAACCATGGAATCGGCTTCACATTGACTATGCAGGGCCGCTGAATGGTAAGATGTATCTCGTCGTAGTTGACGCTTACTCGAAATGGCCAGAAGTTTTTGAGATGCCTTCATCGTCAACTACAGCTACTCTGAGAGAACTCAGATCTCTATTCGCTCGATTTGGAAATCCGCAAGTGATCGTGTCGGATAATGGGACGCAGTTCACAGCAAAGGAGTTCCAAGATTTCTGTGAAGAGCGAGGAATCAAGCATATGCGTTCACCTCCATTCCATCCACAGTCAAATGGACAAGCGGAGAGGTTTGTGGATATCTTTAAGAGAACCTTCCAGAAAATTAAGGAGGGAGGAACGGCAGAGAAGCTTGCGGAGTTTCTGCAGTCTTATCGATGGACGCCTTGTACAACTGCTCCAGGACAACGTTCGCCTGCCGAGCTGCTCCTAGGACGTCAGTTAAGGACACCACTGTCGCTGCTGAATGAAGATCCCAAAGAAGAAGGAATGGGCAATAAATCTATGGAGAAGCAGTTCAACCGCCGTCACGGAGCACGAAAGAAATCGTACCAGCCACAAGAAGCCGTGTGGGTACGTGATTTTCGCTCTGGATGTGAAAAATGGATTCCAGCACGAGTGAATAAACGATATGGAGAAGCGCTATATGACGTGCTTACGGAAGACGGTCAGTTATGGAGACGACATGCGAACCAGATGCGCCGCGCAGCAAGTATGGATCGACATCATGACTCAACACAGTTCATCCCCGACGAAGGCCGACGTAACAATGGTATGGATGCTGCTGAACACCAAGCCACCTCGTCTATGCCACCGACATCAACCAGACCAAGTCGCCATCGTCGTCCACCAGAACGTCTACAAGTAGATCCTTGTTATAAGATGTACCGTTGTTCATCTTAGGAGGAAGGTGTTGTAGAGCCGTCCCTTATATTGGAACTTGCTCACTCACTATAGGCTAGGTCGATATGGTCTCTGTGGTTGCGGCGTATCCGCCGCACTTTGATATATCAGGTTGGCACATAAGTAATGCAACTTTTTGTATAACTTTTGTCTATTTGAACGTAGCGCGTTCATTTTCTGGCAATATAAGGGATATGATGTAAGCTTCTAATGCACACATTTTTGCCGAATTTTACCATTTTATGTGAGGATTACGGTAGGTTCACGGTACTATGGGAAAAATTTTAGAATGCATCAGATTTTGCTGAAACTTGGCCTATAGGGCTTATTTGACATGCTGATCACAAAAATGAGATCCGTTTCGCATGAAAAGGCCTCATTCATGAGATCAAATAATGAATTTCATTTTAGCGACAAATGAATATGATATTCGTGTTTACCGCATAGAATTACTTTATAGTGCAAAGTTATAGCGAATTCTGACTTTTCGCAGCTTAGTTATTGACAAATTGCCTTCAAAACTTGACGCATTTGACTTGTTCAGCTTCTCAAAGGCGCCCCACCTTAATTTGTGTTCAAATTTCATTTCTTTTTCACTGATTCCAATGTGCCAACTTTCAGCTACATGCTGCCTATAATTGCTCTTTCATATGTTTGAATCAGGTTTCGTAAGGCTTCATATTTGCCAAAAAAACGTGAAACCTCGATTTTCAGCAGTTTTCAAAAAATGCTTAGATTTTTTGTACTTCGTTATCAAAAATCAAACCGTTTGCGCAGACTTGCAGCTTACATCACGATCTACATGATGCCACAAAATGAGATTGCTACATAGAATAGGAAAAAAGTTACGGGAAAAGTTGCAAAACTTATGTGCCAACCTAATATTTGTGTGTGTTGTTCTCTAGTTATTCCTAGTGAACCTCCGGCATGTACGCCGATAGGCAGAGGGGGAACTCTTGTGTTTTTCTAATAAATCGTCAACGGCTCAACGCGTTCCACAACAAAAACACTTGTATAAGGTTGTTATCTCCGCATTAGAATTGTCTAGCGGAGTTTTTATGCGGTGTTTCAGTGTAAATCATTTAGAAATTCTTACTGCCGAATAACTTTAGCTCTTTTTAGAGGCATTAGATCAAGCGTTTTCTGGTAGCTGTTCTTAATTCTGAGAAAATTCTTTGATCATGGGTATTGTATCTGAGGTAGCATTATTGTAAGTCACGTATTCCATTCTCTGATAGTAAGCGCCCGCTTTGGAACTGCATAAGTTGTCGGAAGCTCGAAAACAGCATTATTTTAGATGGATGTATGTGTAAGAAAATCCGAAACACCACTGGAGGTATAGATTGCAGTTAGTTTTTTGCTGCCTGAGTGCATATTCTTCACCTTACGAGAAGTCAAAAAAGAATTGTTTCGCAAATAATTACGTTAGTCAACAGTTTCTTTGTATCGCCTTCCCAAAAAGTATGCAAAAAGGCCTACTATTTTTAAAAAAGAGTGTCATTTTGAAGAAGCTGTAAAAAATAGAAACATTCTAATCGCAACGCTAGTAATATTGCTGGTCTGTTATCAGCGAATCAATTTTGGTGAGCAAGGCTTTCAAAATCCATACCGTAATCCAGCAATGGGCGTGATATGGCATAATGGGCAGCAAGTTTGCTTTAAACACATCTCTCCATTACAAAGCGTGAAATTTGTACTCGTATTTAATTACTCATTTACTTTGTAGGATGCACAAAAATTACAGAGTTCTTGGAATTCATTGACTTAAGCGCAGAACATTGGCGCTTTGTCATCTCCGTTAAACTATATGCTATTTTATGGGTGATTTTTGATGTCCCCGAAAGCATAACGCCTAGAGGACATTCAGACGTCTTTTCTCTGATTTCTTACTATCACTAAACCTTGCTGTATATCAGAAACCTACGAATGAATCAACATACGAATGAGACGGGTTTTATGGAATCCATAATGATCTGCAAGCTTTAGTTTGTATTACTATGTGCTTGACTGATTTGTAATCCGTTTCTGTTACCAGAATCTCTTATTCATGTTTTGCTATTGCTCTCCTCCAAAAGAGTTACCACTATGTTGTAACCAGCCGATCATTGTGACATCTTTTTGTGATGCCGCTGAGACGTGCAGTTGACGCCTTTTTTGTTTGCTTTGTCGCCTATGTTTCCAGTGGGCTTCCGTGTCAGAGGCATTACCCTTAACAATCTAAATTCTTATTGCCTGCGTGCATCTTAAGACGTCTAATTTTTACTTGTACTTGAGAAAATGCATTTTACAAAAAGCTGCTCAAAACTGCGCCAACAGTAAACTGTTACTTGAGAAGGTACACCATATGATAATCTTTGTTCTGGTAGTTACTTCTGACAGTGAGTCGAGAAGATGTGCACGTTGAATATCTGTCTTTTTCACCGTAAGCCGGTGTGGAAGTTCCAGTACAAAACGCAACTTTTCCGAACAAATACACATGTTCCCTTAAACCTTGCTTTTTTTTTCCTTATAAAATTACGCCAACTAGCGGATTTTTGCTCAATTCAAACAATGCGCTTAGCTGCTAATTAATTACCATGGACAATTCAGTTTAGTACTAAAAAACTAAATAATACACTTAATCCAAATAATTATCTGAGGAAGTTTGTATGCAGGTCAAACATAGTAGGTGCGTTCAAAAAGTGTATTGAAAATGACGAACAATTTACAAATTTTTTGATCTTTAATTTAGTAATGATTCTTAGCTCACAATGCAGAAAAAACAGAAAACGCAAAAATCATTTCACGCTTTTTCCTCTTATCAAATATCATAGCGCTAATCATCCTTCATCCATAAATAGTCTAGCCCCGAAACAGGGCATGAATTATCGTCGTAGTAACATTTGTGAATTGTAAAAACAATACGTAAATTTGCATAGTGCAATATATGCGAATAGCGTAGGCAAAACGATAGAAATGAGGAAATAGAAAATTTGATATTCTGTTTTGCTTTATTTCCCATAAATCTTGTGCTGCAAATAGACAGCCGTTTTTTCGAGCAAGAGAATTTATTCAGGTCTTGCTGAAAAAGAAATACACATTTTGAATGCAGTGCAATTTTTGTTTTATAGTGGAAAGCTCTTTTTACAACGTAGAAACATCGGTACTATTCATGTCCTTTCAACTGAAGGAAATTATTATCTCTTTTTTTGCAGCAATAAAATAGCAAACTTTCAAAAATGCCATAATTTTTGCCAGATTATTAGTTCTCCGGTACCCACTGCATCTACTCGCCCGCGCTACACGAACGTTCTAATGAACGAGTCCCGTCAAATTTCAGACTCTAATCGCGATTGGAGTAATTTGGTTTGTAGCATCCGCTCGTCGGAGCTCGCGCATTCCGATTACGTAATTGTAATATGCTGCCATACACAGCGGAGTATCATGCTGAAAAGTGTTGCTGCTTTATATATATCTGCGATGGAAAATGATTAGAAAAAATTGAACTTCCTCAAGCTTTTTCATTTCCTAGCCTACCCTGATTTCTTGGAAGAACTTTTGACTTAGCAGTGTCACAAGAGAAGCTCCACTAATTGTATCATTGTGCGCTTTCAGCAAATTTTTACTAGATCTAGTTCTGCATTTTTCTGCAACTCCTGAATGGCCTGTCCTGCCTCAGAAATATTGAAAAAGATTTTTTGCAGTAAAGTACTGGTTTCAATGCTTACATTAAGTTAACTCCCGGAAGATGCTCACAGACAATTACACACATTCAGAACACGTTTCTTCTTAGCCTTAAAGCTAAAGAACTGCACAAAATTATGTGTGGGAACAAAGCTAAAGGCCGTTACACTTTGCAATCAGGATTGCACCACTAGTGCCGGATGCTTACATAGTCTTTTCAAAGCCTTCCTCTCAGCCCATGCTGTGCTATTAGCACTAATAATCCTCAAACCAGATTTTGGCAAACTCTTGCGAGGTTTCCGTTACGAGTGCGCCGTAGAGTTGCCTCTCATCCAACCACTGATAACGAATTAATAAACAAACACTTCGCCTCTTCACCATTCAAGGTATTCTCAATCCAGTTGCAATGAACTCTTGGCAACGATTCATCCTCGACCTCTTGTCTTTAATAAGTGTATATTTTCAATAGTTCTTGTGCAGTCTTAATCGAAGCTGTAGGCTTCAAATTTTTTGACCGAATTGAAATTGAATCAAACGAGATTCTTTGTACTTCGTTTATTATGCTACAAAAATATTGTAAACAATCGTATACATAAAATGAGCACTTCCTTAAAAAGGCTTCTCGAAAAATGTTCCTTTTCCCTTGATATGTTTTTTCTGGTAGTCTGTTTGTAATGTACCAAATGTGGTTTTTTGATCGCTTGTACAATTTACATTCAAACATCTATGTCTATGTAATTCTATACATTTATCTGTTCCTTGTTCCAAATTTAAATCCGTAATAGAAGCTCTGATATATTCTTCCAAACCTTCAACGGAGGTCCGTTTTAGATGTCGAAATCGGTAAGTCATCTACTACTTCTATTCACAAGGAAAACCTTTTTAGTCGATGTGGCCATTCCACTCAACACCTAAATCGTTAGACGCGTTTCTGAACGCGATTTCAACTGATTTTTTCTGCGGAACTCTTCCCCAAAGAAGTTATGAGTGTTTGAAATCCAGGTTTGCCAGCCTACAAGCTTCACAAAATTAGCGAAAAGCTGTTCTAAACTTGTTGTTGGGTGATTAGACTTGCAGAAAGTATGACTACAAAAAAGGAACACAGTCTGTGGAAATCCGCACAGGTGTTTTTGTACAATTTTCGCTAAGGTTATGCCACACAATGCTTGACAAATTTAGACTTTTAAACATTCGCTACTTTTTTTGAAGACTTGCTCAGCAAAAAAGAAGATAGATCAGGACAGTTTGGAGTTTTCATTCAATGCCCTAAAAAGTATACAGGCGTCATGTTTGAAGATTACTTCGACTGAAAGGGATTCCCCTCAGCTACAGAATAAGTAGAGAGCCTAAGAATCACTTTTTGTGAAGAAAATAAAGAATTATACTCAAGCTCGATTTATTTCTTGCTATTGTGTGTAAATGCCGACAAACAGATAAAGGTTTGTAAAATGTGGAATCGCAAAAATTTCAGGAACATTTAGCTGTATGGCAACACACACTTAAATTGCTACTGCAGATTACGTATCTTGCTCCAACTGAAACACGACGATCAAAAATTTGCTTGGTGCTCATTCAAACAACACTCTTCATAAGCTTCACTTTTCTCTCTCATGCTTCTTCAATGACCGGAACGCTTATCCTAGCACTTGACAAGGTTCCATTACATTGAGCAAACAATCTTACGTTCTTGAGCATCTTTTTGCTCCACACTTTTGCGAGTCGTACGCTATCATCTCGAAAATATGTTTGGATTTTGATGGTGCGCTTGACGCTAGGCCACGGCATTAGCATCGCTTTTTACCTTCATATCTAGATTGTGGCCACTGTCATTTTCTTTCATGCGTTCGTTGTCCTTTTGTCTCCTCAAACTCGTTTCCCCTCTGCTTTGCGCTTTGATGAAAACCGCAAATTATTCCACTCTATTGGATTTCAACGCTTTCTAATTGTACATTTTCAACTTTAGACAGCTAGGCGTGGCAACACCCATGATCTCACACTTTTCGCTTTTACTTCTGGGTTACTTGAAATTACCCGTGGTTGTAAGTAACTTTAACATCACATCATATAGAATAGGTTTCCAAGATCCCATACCCTCGATACATAGTGCCATTTACTCTGGTAACCTTCACTTTGAGAGGTATGAGGGGGACACAACCCACCTGGAGAGAATGCAGAAGTCATCTGGAGCCTCGCCCCGGATGTTATCACCCTGACTATAACAAAACGAATCTTAATGAAGCAAATATAGGAAATAATATCTTCAGCTTATCTCAGCGAAACCGAGAATTTGCGTTTTCATAGCCTTTTTTACCTTAAAAAGAAAGTTCCTATGGAACTTTCTCTGGAATTCAAGACAAAATTTCTCAGTTATCTCTCATTTGAACAAAATCGAGTTTCAGAAGTTTAGGAAAGCTATTGGAGTTAAATAAAAACGAGAAACTGCGCTTAAGTCTTGCGCAGAGAGTCGCGCACAAAAACGCTGGTCTAACTCGTTAATGAGAGATTTTCAAAGCTTGGGACGTTGCCAATTCTCCTCGTCGTGTCATGACGATCAGAATGATATATAATTTTGCAGGGCTTCGTCGAGACCCCGCGGAGATCTACTACCAGAGCCAAATGCCCCGTCGGCTCTGGTCTGTCTCGCTGCTCGTCTGCGTCTCCGCGCGCTGCGCGCTATCTCGCTACCCCAAACGCGGGGCGCGAGGCATTTGGCTCTGGTACCCTTTTCTTCGCTGTTTCGAACTCAACCTTAGCAAGCTATATATCATCTTTGAAGCTCTTGATCTCTATTTTCACGCTGACAACATCTCAAAACCACATTTTTTGATTTGGTCGAGAAATTCTTCAAAAACCTTATTTTCGAAAATCTATTGTTTTTTTCCATAGTTCAACTCTTTTCACGCGGTTTTTTCGCATTCTATAGATATTGCTTCTGTTCATAATGCAGACAACCACCCAGCCCTAATCTCTTCAATTATGGTGGAATTTTTTGCGACAAATCGTAAAAGTGCGTTTTTCTTTACCTTGTTCTGTTTCAGTGCTTTCGCAGCGATTTCTTCCAGCTTGGGCGATTGTTGCTCTGAACAATAAGCCCAATAATTCAGACAGCGTCCCAGGAAACAGGAACGTCAATGCAGGGGCATAAATTTGAAGGACGCATTAAAAATTAAATTTGGCTTCGACGCTACTTCGACTTATAAAAAAGAACTCGACGTTTTCATAACTAATTTCTTTCTTGTTTATCTTCTTCTTGACAACCACTCTTTCCGAAACATGTTTTTTTCGAAACAGCCACATAAAAGAAATTAGCTTTTCTTCGCTTTCTTCCGTGTTGCGAATTTCTGGTCCTGGAACGAAAACTTGCACTTTGAAAAGCCGCCAAATGAAAGATTTTAAACCTCACTGCAGCGTTTTTATCCGGTTTTCAGCAGTTTATCTTGCTTATATCTGTTTAACGTCATTTACTCTTCTCTGGCCTACTTCAAACAACTCACTATTTATGAGGTCAGATGTTCAAGCAACCTTTACTTTTGACGCCCTGTCTCTAGACTATCGAAGGTATGGTGATTGCAATTTTTTTGAAATTGGGCAGTTGCCACATTAATCCCACCCTGAGGCATCTCTTTCAATATACTGTTTTTCATAAATCTTACTCCCTTTCAAAAAAGTTGCTATGTGGCAGGACTGGGCATAAATTTCCTCACCTCTTTGCTAGAACCGGACCAGCATCAAAAACCAAGTCTTAAGTAGGAGTTTGCTACAGCTAGAATCACTCACCCCAAAAAATGCTAATTTTTGTGTCAAGGGAATTTGCCCTGTCTTCCTCAATTTTTAACGCTAACTCAAGAATATTGTTGTAAAGGACGCTCGTCCGTAAAATAGACACAGAAATCACAGAAATTTGGTTCTTTTTCCATGGATTTTGGTGTCAAATTACTGTATTTCGTTCCATGTCTCTGTTTGCCTGGCAAATTTTGACAGAGCCCATTCTAGACAGACGAGAAAATGTATCATTCATTTCTGAAATACATTAACAATTGCGATGATTTTCCAGGATAAAGTATTATGCTTGCTATGCTTTTGGAAGTCACAAGGCGTTTAGTTAAATCTAGTTAGAACGTATGATGATGGGCATAGTTCCATAAAATATTCAAGAACTTGTAAACATATTTAGAGACACGTCCTGCTTGTGTTAATCTCCTCATCTATCCGCTTAGTACTTCTTGTATTTTATCTCTTCGTTGTTTTAATCTACCACTCAACTGCGAAGAATTACTTTGTGCCCAACATAATTCTAACGCGATCTGTGCTTTTTTTTTACACTTTTGGTTGCAAGATTTTTTGTGTATTTCTCTTTGAGAAAATGCGATAGATATCGTGTCTATTTGTACGCCACTTACTGTACTGCACTGCACTGTACTGTACCGCAGTGCTACCGACTATACTGTACCGCAGTGCTACCGACTAGTAGTCATATATTGAGCAGAGATTGTGCTATCCTACCACTTTCCGGATAAGATTGTGGTTCTTCAAGTAGAACGTTTTAGAAAAAAATTTCAGCAATCTTTGGGCATAAAAATCTTTTTCGTTGAGCTCAAATGACTTTTGAGCATGCCGAGGATTTCCTCTTGCAAAACAGTTTATCACACTTACAATGAGCATTTTTGGAAACAGTTGTGATAACCCTAAGGCTCAGTAAACTGGCAGAACTTTACATCCCGAAAGAGTTCACCTGGTTTTTGCCACAATGAGGGCAAAGCTAGCCTGCAGGACATATGTAGAAGTCGTAATCTCAGAACAACGTTAACTTCGAGAAAAAAAGGGCAATCTTCATTTATGCGAGGGGGTTTAAGAAAATTAAGGTATTTTTGAACATTACAATAACAGCGCGCCTAAAAAATGCTCTAGGAATGTTGTGAGTGTGCTTGAGAATGTGCTTAGTCTCAGCACAGTGTATTTGTCATCGTAAATCCCAGTGCCAAGTTTCCACACTTCACTTTTGTTACGATTCGTCGTAGCTTCTTCAGAAATCTTTCAAGTGACTCTCATGGTTCGTTTATGATCGGATCGCCTTCACTAAGAATACAAAACTCTACTGAAATGTCTTTTTAACTGCTTTCGTTCAGAAATAGTAAATTTATGAACTTCCCGCAGTAATAACTGACATTATTTTCATAGCTTATACTATATTTATTTTCTGCTTGCTTGCGCTCCTTTTGACTTCATCTGGCGCAGCTTGCAACGATTCGTTGCGCAATTTACAATAGAGTGAGCTTCGTCGGTCTTCTTTTCATCTACCCAACCGTCTTATGTAAGTTATCCAAACATTGCAACCTTTGTTTTACTTAACAGTATTTAGAACAAAGATATCCAGGTCGCAGAGCGATCAGTCCCAAAACTGTCCTAATATATTTAGAGATTTGCATAACTTTAGCATCCCATCAACTCTAATGGCTATGGCAAGTTTGTTTCGACGTTTTGATCGAGGATGACTTCACGTTGACTGACAAAACTATGTACTCGGTTGAGAATCACATATGCTTGGAAACTGCAATTTTTTAGAACTCAAATATTTTTTGAGGGTTGTTTTTGCTACCAACATATTTTTGGATTGTAAAAGTCTTTTATAGGACGAACAGAGACCTTTGAAATTAGGAGTTCAGATTCGTACAGTCTTTTCGTAAACTTTTTTTTTTCAAAGAATAGATTTTCCTTTCAACCAAACTCCTTCCGTGTACTTCCTCACCCTATAATTTGATTATTCTGACACAAGTACTTGCGTGAAACTCGACTTCAAGCTCATAACACCTCATTTGTTCACATTCCCCAAAATCTCTCTCGTTCAGTGGTTGTTAGGCTATTATTACTTGGTCGTATCCTTCTCATCTATGTTAGGTGGCAGCAAAATGTTCAACTCGAAACAGCTCCAATACTTAGATTAACAGCATTTACTCAGCAACAGGTAACCAGTAAGTAAAGTAAGTGAATCTGCAGCGATCATGCTGTTGTTTGCTAAGCAGCTTACGGGCTCTTATCCCCCGCATCAGAGCGTACCGCCGTCACTATGACTAGCTCTCGTGCTCCTCTCTACTGCTGCCTCCTCACTGACAAAATATCCAGCTCTTTTTCATCGTCACCTCAAGTGCCCTTCACCTTGATTACGGTACGCGTTCGCCTGCCATCGACTGTGCCTTGCACTTGTAGGAAAGTGAAAAGATCAAGGTAGACAGCTGAGACTTTGCGCGCTTTGATGTGCGATTATAAACGTATTTATGCTCTTTTACGACAGCAACTGTTCTTAGTTACGCGGAACCACAAAACCATTCACTGCTGAGAGTGTTGGCGAGTTCAGCAGAGTAATTCTCGTGGATTTCTTTGCTCACATGTCAGTCAGTCTTTTCTCTAAATAATACGTTATCTCGTTATATACGTATTCATCTGATAGTCTAAATCTACAATATCTAGCACCACTGCAATCTCTAAGTCTATTTACATTTAAAGTGGCCCCACTGAGCTAATATGGGTTAAAGATCCCCATGAGCTGTCCAGTTTAGGAGTTCCCAAAGCAGGTGTTTCACACCATCGTTTTCCTGCGGCAAGCTCGTTAATCTGTTTATTGAGCGACTATCTGGGACCACTGACATATGCAGCGGGAATTCTGCTCAATGAAGTTTTTTTATAGAAGTACAGAGATTGAGATGAACTTTATCGACCTCTGAATCACAATTTGATTAAATCTTTAGAAGCCGCCTTATAATTACTTTCATGTAAATTTATTAATGCTTCCAGCGTGTTTGTAAGCATAAGAATAAAATCTGCATGCCAACATTCCCTAAATTCAAAATCTTTATATTTGAGAAGGCAACTGCCGTTCAGAGCCCGTCACAGATCGTTTGTAAGCAGGCTTGACTTCGTTTTCGGGGCGGAAAAGCAAAGGGGATATCGTTTTCGTGGGTCCGAAACACAAGTTAGGTTAGTTTTTTACTCGACGTAAAATTTGGCGAAAGTCAGGCGGGAGAGGAGACTTCGTTCTTAAAAAGCCTAAAAATGTCTGGTGCTATTACTTTGTAGCGCTCCCTTCTAGGTCTAGATGAATTTTGTGTCTATTCAAAAATTTCCCAAATTATTCTTTTTGACGATCACGGACCACATATGTATGAACACTCGCATAAAAAAATATTATTCAGTAGGTTGTTCTGACCACAACTAAAAATTAATTTACCTCACAATCAAAAAACCTCCAAGAATAACTGCGCAGCTTTAGCTCGAATGCGTTGAGCCGCTATAGGCATATCACGCCCGGTATCGCATTTCAAAGCCCACTCCCTCAACCGGAGTGCGTTACCCCTTGACCGAATAAACCTCTTGAAGAGGGTGGAGGATGCAGAACAAAGCTCAGGTCAGAGGTGTGAGTTCCATTGTCCATTTATGTACAGATCGGGTAATTTCTTTGCACATATAACATGTCCCTGAAACTCGGTCATTTACCTTAATCAATTACAACGCCAAAGGTGACCGACACCGGAATTACGCTGTCCACACTTGGTGGTGAGCGTGAATTATGATTCCAACGGCTACACACTAATGTTTTATGGGCCTCAGATCAAAGCGGTAATCATTCGCACTGAGTTAGCGCTTGAGCGACACATCCGTAAGGTGTTTGAGTAACGTTGACCAATCCTGAATAGAGGCTTACGTCCGGTGTGAAGAGCCCCTGGCAATTCTTGCTCTGTCGGCATGAGCTTGATGTGGTTTTGAGCACTTGGAGTGTGTAACGAGAAGAACTTTGTGACTTAACGTTTAACGCAGGTCCTATCAAGGACTTCCATTCCTTCGCTTAGAAGTCCTTATTAGTTCGAAATGCAAAAATTGTTAGCTAGGCTTGCCCATTGCAAAAATAGAGAAGTCACACCAACCCTAACACACTATTTTCGCAGCATAATAGCAAACTGTATCATTATTTATATAATAGTTCAAGTAAAAACCTTTTCGCGAACCGGTTTGTGTGAACCAAATAATTAGAAACGCATAGATACGGACTAGGCAATCGACGAAAATTTTTGCATTTCCTGCTATGACAAGCCTGCGTTGCATAGAACATAGCTTTTTGAATTTTCCCCAATAGTGGAGAGGAGATTGATTTGCAGCTTTGATCATCGTATTCCTGAAAAAAATCGTGTTACTGTGTTGGCCCTAACGTCTATTCAAGACTTCCTGTACGAGACGAAAAAAAAAACGAGACCCATCGTCGATCGTTCTATAATTTGTATTTCCGAAACCACTCAATGACCTTTTTCTCTTCATCAGCCATCACAATTGAGTTTCAATTCTCCAGATAGCAATCTTAAGGTTTTCTTTCTGATGTCCACTCTCTACCCCTCCCCTAGTGGCTGTTTTTCGCATTTTCAAAGCAATCTGCTCACTTTTGGTTGTGAAAAACGCCACCATGCCTACGTGATCTGATCAAAGCTAAATTGACACAGCGAACTGCAGAAAAAGCTCCTTGAACCTAGTCGAGCACCATGTAGATCTTTATCGGTCGCGCATTTACCGATGAGAACGGCATTGCTCGCCATCAACGTCTTGCGCAACTAGCAGACAAGAATTTTGAGTTCAAACTTTCTCCTCGCTTTTCCTTTTCTTCCTCAGGCATTTAAATTCCTTTCAGCTTAATTTACTGCTTTGTTACTTCTGTAAGTGTTCTGGGGCACGGAACGGGAAAAATCGACGTCCAAAATTTCATCTATAGAAATCAAATTTTCCACTGAAACTTTCAAAGTATCATCCAAGAAATATCATCCAAAAAATTTTAGCTCGAGAGCAAATAGTGTTTCAGGACGCATATATATATAATCATATATTTCATCAGAAATGGACACAACCCTGGTATCCATCCCTTGTCAGAATAGCTGCTTAAGAAGTACTTTACAACAGCTTTGTAAATGTTCTCTAACAAGATTTCATGAAAACTCTTCCTTTATCAGCTCATTATTGCACGAAAGCATTCTGTTCTATTCAATTCTCGACAATCATAAACTAGCATGTTCCCTGTGACTGCACCTATTTTCGGCAGGTGTGAGACTGGGAGTATCCCCTGGAGGGACGGATTCGCGCTCCATCGGGAGTTCGTTCCCACGATTCGCAGTTAGGAGATGGCTACTTTCTCAACCTTGCTGGGCCAGCCCCCAAGTCCTAATTGCAAGGACTGCCTCTGAGCTCCATATAAAACGAGTCTTTGCTGAATGCTCACCTTTATTTCCTCCACTTATTTTGTAGATTCGCGCACTACTCCACCCGACGGAAATGCCTCCAAAGTTATCTAATTTCGCACTTGAAGCATGTGTTTGACGTGCGTTGCACATCGATTTGAGCCAAGATGATATCTCGCGGTTTAGATAGATTGAGATTAGCGATAAGGAAAATTCTCTGGCATTTTCGGAGCCTCATTTGGCTGAAATTGGAAAATTGCCGTAAAACCTTGATGCGGTCATCTTGAAACTTTTTTGATTATTCGCACATCTGTAGGGTGACTCTCGTAATCAGACACTGCAACCTAACCTTCCTGAGAGTAGCTTAAAATTAAGTTCCTGAAGTCTACTCATTCAGTTGGAGACTATACGTTATAAATCAATCATTTTCTATCTGCTTTCGACTTCTGTAGTGAATCTCTGCGTTCGTCTTCTTGTAGTAGCTTGGCTCCATAGCTGAAGAAAAGGGGCGGGAGAGCTCTGAAAGGCGGTGCGCCTAGGCCCCACCTCGGGTGTAGGACGATTCGCATGACCGTAATGCTTTCCACACAGGACCACCGCCGCGCGCGACACACCCTGCGGCGGCTTTTGCCTAAGCAAAACAGGGGGAGGAAAGGTTTGCGGCGTGCACTATTTGTTAAGACACGTCAAAATCAGGGAGACTCTGGAGACCGCCCGTGCGAAAAGACCGTCTCCCCCCCCCCCCCCACCTCGGCTCCACCCCTTCTCATGTCGCCATATAGAAATTTCTGATATTTATCCTACTCGATTATAAATTTGTATAAAGACGGCCATGAAAGAGGTTATACTATTACAGATGTTGGGATTGCTAATTCTTCTACCTATCATTTCTGTGGAATCGTTCTGGATGACAGCCGAGCTGTTGCGGGTGGATTGGAGGGAAGGTTGCCTAACTACCGCAGGTTGCTCTCAGCCCAGATTTAAGGTTCAAATCGAATACAGTTTTCTTTGTCTGAGTACTACCATTTGATTCTAAAAATGCTTCCAGGTGCTTGAAGACATGTTGCCAATCACCGAAAAGATTTCTATCAGTTGGCCTATCTCAGAACACTTTGTACAGGTAAGAAAACCATCAACTGCTTTACTTTTCAAGATTTTGATGACAAAGTGTCTTTTGAATGTAGTGTCAAATATGTAGTATTTTCGCGTTTTTTTTTCTTGTGGCACATCTCACACGCATTTTATTTGAGGATGCCTCACTCTCGTTTGTGTCTCACTGGACAAAAGGTAAGCGAGAGGATCTAATGCTTACGTGCCAGGTGGTCGGAACTGACCCGACCTACGGCTTTCCACGAGTTTGCGACCAGACGGCGACGATTCGCGTCTTCCAAGAAGAAGTTGCTGAGACATTTGTGAGTTTCGACGCCTGTTTCACTAATTACTGCTAATTATTCGTGATCCTATTCCTCCCATACGGGAGGCAGCTGCAATTGCAAAATCTGGACTTTTTTATTACTGGGATTTTAGTACGGTGACCCAATCGTTGCAGAGCCGGAATCGGCGTCATCAGGACATGACTACCATCTCTGAGCCGGAAGAGGAGCTAGGCAAGAAGCTCATAGAGATTCGGGCCAAATGCTTCAACGCCACGATAGCTGTGCAGAAACATACAGAAAGATGTCCATGGTGCCCGGATCCTTCCGATGTAACAATAATTGAACAAAGGGTTAGTAAACACTATTTTTGTCGTATCATCTTTTTTGGCTTCATCACCTGTGATTTTTTTTCTCGAAAAAGACAGTTATCACCTGATAAAGAAATGGCTGGTTATTCGGTCAATTTGATCAGCAAATGTCGCTCCTTTGAGCTTTCTTATGACCGTTTTAAAAAGTCCATAATCCCAAGATCTCATCAAGCATGATGTTAGAACCTACAAGACCGACTTTTTTCTGCATACCATAATTAATGGGTGACTTAAAGGGTTGTCACTGTGACCTGAGCGAGTGTGCAAAATAAGGCAAAAAATTCCCTGCTGTGAGGCCACACACCCCTACGGTAATCAACAATAGCTCTGAAGTTGAGATTTCAGATCCCAGAAGACACTTCTGCCCAATCGACTTCTATTCTCTCACAGTTGAAAGGAGATGAAAAGCTACTACATATATGCATTCTACTACTGGCAGGCATTGCCGTGCTGGCTTCGTTGGCCTTTGCTTGTGTACTGGTTGCTTTCCTTCGACAAAAAAGGTTTATGAGGCAGTCAACTTATTCTCAACGCCTTTCAATATTTTCCTTTGTTTAGGACTCATAGAAATATTTCCATTAAACCACGATATCAATCATATCCTCCTACTTGCAAAGCGGCCGAGGACGATAATAGGTAATCCACTTTGCCTACTCTCCTTCTTACTATAGTGATCGCACTTACACTGGTCCGCTATTTTTTGTAATAGCCCAGTATATCATCGCACAACGGCGAGATATGCGTGCGTCCGTCGCGTAGATGATGTATAGGCATCACCTCGCACCTTACTTCGGTTATGATAGATGTCCGCGAATACTTTGAGAGGTCAGCTGATATGCATATACTTTCAGGTACGATATGCCCTGGGAACAGACTCGTTCGCTCACTTATAAGCTCTCATCATCGTCGAAATCAGAGGCTACAACCACATCGCCGCTTGACTCGATGTCGTCACTCCGCGGCTCTCCTCCATTCGCCGCCCCATATAGCCTGCGATCCGGATGTACGATACCGCAGACGCAGCTCTACCACCACGTCTCCCCAAACTCTTCGATAGCGGACCATGACTCTGGTCGGGGTTCAGTATGAGATGATGTATCACGACGCAGGTATGTCAAGTAGCAAGTTTGTAGCAAGTTGTTTGAATCTCTGTCATCTGTTGTTTGAATCTCCATCATCTGTAATTTCAGATGCACTATAGATTGCTGTGTTCTTACCTCACAGTCATATACCTCCATTACAACATGTTTCTCAAAGGATCCAGGAAAGCCATATAAGGACGCACTAAGCGACAAGCATATTGTGCTGTTGCCTTGTGGAGGGTGACCTCAGCGTTACATCAAGAGTACGTCTTATAGTTCTCCTTTTTAATGTAAAAGCATAATCTAATGTTTTCAGGCTCGTATGCAAATGGTTGTCTCACTCCATGCACGCCCTGAGTGACCCCATAAAAGCTATTAGACAAGTTTAAGATGACTTGCAAAATCAAATCCTTGAAATCGAGATTTTTGCGCCGTTTCTAATCCTGCTGACCTGTTCAGAACCGTAGGCTATCAGTTGCGGTAAATAGTGTTGTCTGCTTTGGTAAGCAAGCTCACATTGCCCTCGCAAGTCTGGATCTTCTGAATACGTGGTGAATGTAGATATTATTAGGCAAATTTATGTACAGAGATATATGCGTATATTATAGTATAGTGTATAAATAAATATTTGACTATTTATGTATTAGTGCCAGGCCTATATTTATAATTTTAGTTAGTCCGCTCACACATCTCTCTAATGTCAGCGATCTTCAGTGTGACGTTTCAAGCAGCCGCTACTAGTCGAAGAAAGCATGATTAAGTGAGAGATGCCACAAAAAGCTTTGCAAACCTTGGCCCAAAGTACATACATAAGTACACATACTGTGCTATGTACTCTTTTTTTGCACTTCAATTTGTCTATTAGTAGCAAGCGCAGTGCTATTGCCAAAAAGCTGAAGGTTGATAATTCCAGCTATTTATCTCGACCAAAATTCTATTTATCCCCAGAAGTTGTCTGTAGAAGTAAAAATTACATTAGCATATGCTTATATTGTAGAAAGCATTGAGAATTTTCGCGATTATATCGCCACTAGTTCAAAGATTTGACTATCAAAAATGTGAAATTCATACCTAACCTAGGTGCTAGCAAAATCTATTCCATGTACAATGTACAATCACAAACAAATGCATTCTGTGAGGTAGTGTGAAGCGTTGTCAAAGGCTTCAGTAAAGTATTTTTGCCTCAACCGTCTTACAATATATTTTATCGAAGTTGACCCTTTGATCCAGAGGCGTAACGGTTCTGAACATTACAGGCTAAACGTAGTTTCATGCAAAGTATCTGCTGCTTTCTTTACGAAAGCGGTCGACTTTTAGCAAAGCAGTAATAATTTCTAGCGACTTGTCCAGCCAGTTCTTTGATTGTATGATCTAACTGCGGAATTTCGTTTATCCTTTCACTGGGCTCACAAAATCAATGCAAAATTTGTACTAGGATCTGCAGCTTACGCCGGCTGAGTACACAGATACTTCATTCACCTTTGCATTAGCATCATGCAGCTTCTCTGCGTTAGCTGCAATTTTGAAACCACATTCAAAAAAATCCATTTTTGTACACACTGCTTATTATATTAGGTTGAACCGAAAGTTCTTTCGCACCATTTTCAAAAAATCATAACTTCCTTCCGTCACGTCGATCTTGCGCATTTTAAGTTTTATTAGAAGGCGTAGAGCGTGTAGTTTCCAATAATACCCTGGCGACTTTCCAGCATGTTCAGATTGCAGAGATAAAAATGAAAGAACGAAAACATTTGAAATTCGGAATTTTTGAGAAACAATTCCAAAAATCTAGAAACTGCGCTATAAAATCCACAAAGGCCATTATCCTAATTTTTCTTAAATTTAATTACTTACTGAGTTAAGTTTGTGCTGATCGAGCTCTTCTTTCAAAAGTTATGATTTTTTGAAAAAAAATGCCGAAAAATCAATTTCTTAGGAAATCTTAGGAAAGTGATTTTTCGGAATTTTTTCAAAAAATCATAACTTTTGAAAGAAGAGCTCGATCAACACAAACTTAACTCGGTTAGTAATCAAATATAAGAAAAATTAGGATAATGGCTTCTCTGCATTTTATCGCGCAGTTTCTAGATTTTAGGAATTGTTTCTCAAAAATTCCGAATTTCGGATGTTCTCGTTCTTTCATTTTTATCTCTGCAATCTGAACGTGCTGGAAAGTCGCCAGGGAACAGTTGGAAACTACATGCTTTGTGCTTTTCGACAAAATTTGAATTGCGCAAAATCGTTGTTACGGAAAGAAGTTATAATTTTTTGAAAATGGTGCGAACGAACTTTCGGTTCAACCTAATATTTTATCTTAGTACATTTCATTGGTTGCCCAACTATGCAAAAATGGCGGTCAAGAAATTTTTTTGGGAGAGAAGCGTTGTAAAATGTTCTGAAACCCACAAAAGTTCTGGAAAGTTTCCCACTTTTTAGCACCCCTTCCCTGTTTTTACAAAGCTAATGTGTTTTTGTAGTGTTCAGGAAACAACCAATTCATTTGCAAGTGTAGTGTCTACCACGACTCAAGAGAAAAGTTTCTAACCTTTTCAAATTTCCTCTATAATACGGGGTAAAACGACGAGCTGTGATGGAAGAAAGGAACTGATAAAACAGCTGAAATTGCGATGCCGCAAATACTACTAACAGCTTCAAACCTTCACCTTTTCCAACAATTTTTCCTCAGCAGAGGCCAGTCCGAGGCCATAAATTTATTTTTCCCAACCAGGGCTCAGTATGAGGTGGCTTTTTCAATTTTTCGGGAACAAACTCCGCCGCAGACTTTGCCTCAATATACGAAATCACCTATGACATGATTTATGAATGGATCACACAGGAATAACAAAGTAATGAAATATAACACAAAGGCAGCATGGAACAGAAAAACCAAAGATATTCGTTTTGTGCGGATTGACGGTATGCTGTGTCCGGCGCACACCATCGAGCGCTTGGAGCAGGCTTGCCACCGCCATACAAAATATTTGGAGGGCTATAACTAGGCGACGAGGAGTGCATTTGGAGAGATTTAAAAACTCAGTTGTGGGATTTTTGATGTAGATCAAAGTTATGCAAAGCATTAAAAAAATTATGTGAAGGAAGAAAAATCTATGACTTTTTCTTTTTACAGCCACCTCAGGTGGCTGTCCGGGTGGCTGAAGCCACCTAACTCCGGAAAAAGTTTGCCGCGGCTTTAGTTCACATAACTTTTTCATAATTTTTTGCACATAGTACTATCTCCCCATTCTCTATCTACAAACCCATTTTGGCGTCATTTCATTTTCATTTCACTGTAAGCAAGCCATTTGTTTGTTTGAGAGACCATGCTGCCGGCAGCAGACCGAAAGACAGCGGTATGCTCTTCCGCAAAAACGATATCCCCTTTGCTTTACCTCCAAAACGATATCCAGCTTGCCCAGTAAGCCACCTGTGCCGAGCTCTGTTCCCAACATCTACGTAGTCACAGCAAGCTGGTATTGTTGACTGTTTCCATCGCAGTCTGTTACGCACCAACCCTTGTGTGTATCATCTGTGTGAATCGAGTGTGTGCTGTGAGCACACAAACTCTTCTTGTTCCAACGCAGGCTTCATCTCTATCCAATTCATCTTTCCGCATTTGGATGACTCCACCTTTTTCAGCTGCACTGTCTCATGATTTTCGGAGTCATGTCATCCTAGTCATGTTCTAGGCATAAAAAACCTGTTTCTTAAAAAATAATCATTTTCTCAAGATGATAAAACCAAATATAGTGCCTACTGTATCCTGTTATTTAGCAATGTTCCTGCTAGAAATTGCGAGGTGAAGAGAGGATCCTCGAAGTGAGATGTGCGATGACAATTTGTCTTCCTTGATGTGAATTGTTCCGTTCTCAAACCATAATTTGAACAACGCTGCATCTGTCGCTTGTCCACCTGCTTCGCTTACTATATAAATCATCTCCCACGACTGTTGATTTCCAATAACCACCTTCTTTCGCTGTACGAATACGTCATTAGCATATCTTGGACTAGAGAGTGGAGAGTGACAGCTAGTGGTCAGTCTTGAGTGAAAGTCAAAATTTGTAGACATATCTCTTCCAGTACGATGGCGTCATTTCATCTTTTTATTTACATTATCTGCATACTTCGCATCTTCAAAGTACTGCGTTTGTCCGTGAAGAGGGCAAAATGGCAGTCAAGTAGAAATAGTTCATGAAGATTCAGGACATTACTATGGATTTAAGCATTCAGCAAGTCACTCTCTCTCCGGGAGAAGATGTGGTTGAAACAGCAAAAGTACATACTCTAATTACGTCACTTTTTGTAAAACTCTAGTATCTCACTGACAATAACAATGCTGAATACACTCAAAAAGGTTTGCATGTTTTGCTCATCGTATTGCGATTCTGTGTGTGTTTGCATTGTGATTAGCGATGTAGTCAAACATGGAGCGCACTACTCACCCGGAAATCGGATCTCGTTCGAGCAGCGGATGGGGTAGAATCGTTCTTCAAGCCGTGACTAAGCTAAGAACCAATAACGTTCGCTGTAGTGTAGCAATGCCTGAACATAGTCTAGACGAACACTTTCCAGCCTTGCTTTCTTTGATAAGCCCTCTTAAATCTTCATAGTTGCTCGATATGTAGGACACACGACAAAGCGTACACACAAGTGTGACTGATGCTGCAAACGTACAATTAGCTGGCAAGTTTACGACAGCTTGGCAAGCACACTCAAAAAATTTTCTTTAGTTTTTTTCACTGCGTCTGAGTGTATTTTTTCGCTCATATAATTTCTTGAAACTTATTTTGTTTCTTTTATGGCAGCATATTGGTGCCGCTAGCATGCCATGAACGAGGGATGAACTCAAATCAAAAAACTAAAAATTTTGAAAATTTTTTCTTTCTGAGTGCATCGTGTAGGGCATGATACGGAGAGGACGAAAATAATTTTTGTAAGTTTTCAAAAATTGCTCTTTATGTTGAAATGCAAATGTGCGCTGACATGGCGCACAATGTATAGGCTGCTGCATGACGACGCAATATATTTGGGCGCGAATGCGGTTTCATTAGCCGCAGAGCGCGTAAGGCGCGGGATCTGCAATGGTGAGGATACGCGCGCGTCGCGTTCGCGCCCGCTGTATCGCCACTACGCCTTCGTCTTGCAGCAGCCTAGCTCATGTGAACGTGTGCAGATGTGATGACTGTGCCATCCCCTTATATTCGCAGAAACTGTACGGACCACACCCTGCCCGGTGCAACAACGCCCGGTCTTTCTCCCTGATCACCTAGGACGGTATTTATCAATCTCCCACCCCCTGTTCGGGCTATCATTGACGAATGCCCGGGACAGGCGAGAGCGCCAACCCATGATTCATAAAAGTTTGGGGCGCATGGCCCAAACGGGCCAGGGCCCGAAGTGTCGAGGTCGGGCACGAACGGGTACTCGCCATGTGCGAAATGACCAATCTTGCCAGGTCGGGCCATATCTTCAGACAGACAGCAGCCTGATCACCAGCTTGGCTTCGTGTATCGCGGGCGCCAGTGTCCGCGCTTGTGGCTTTGACCTGTACAGAAGCCCCTTCCCACATTGATAAATACCGCCCCTGGAAGAGTGCCATCCCACTGACAAATTTGTCCATAGAATGTATCCTCATCAATGAAGTTGATATTTTGCGCACGGACCGTGAATCTGCCAGTATCGTTGATCTTTGCATCTCAACCCTCCTAAACATGAGCCAAAAGTTCCTAACTGTTGAATTTTCAAGAGATAAAAGTAAAAGGTAGCAGAAATCATCTGCAAACCTAATATATGGGAACTACATGCATAAGCAGTTGGCAGTGATTAAACCGCGTCCAGTTATCAGTCGGTGAATCTGTTTGCATATCAGTAAACAAACACATCTCTTCCAATTATTATGGCACCATCATTGTCCCACGTACGTGATTTTGCTTGGAAGAACTCTCTTGTTTAGTACGCCACAAAACAAGGCTTTGATCTTCGTTTCGCCGTTTACTTGATTCACCCTTACATATTCCTTCCTCGTAATCAAGAAAAGGTGAGGCCTTGAAGTCAGTGTCCCAGCAGATTCGTCCTGGGAGATATAGCTGTAGTAGGACTGTCACTCCAACTAACCTTCAGGCCCAGTCCGGCTGGTTGATATTCCCCCTGCGCCAAGAAAGTAGCCCTCGAACCGGCGCGCGCAATCCCAATCAGCGCGCGCTCGGACGGGTTTGCCTACCATTTCGCCGCGGGGCCTCACGACCGCTCCCGGCATTGTGCATGCTTTGGCTGCGTTCATATTGAATCCGAGGTCCGGTAAGAATTCTAGCACAGCGCTCAGTTCGAGCGCTGCATCGGAACTGTTCCCGAACTTTCGAATCTGTGTAAACGCAACCTTTCCAAAGCAAAAATTACAGGCGGCAGGGTCTTCGTGCCAGGAACATGGCCTCCCAACTTCTTATTGAAACTTCCGTTCCTGGCTACATTTTGAAAAATGAGTAAATGCTCCAAAAACGGTCTATTCACCCCGTTTGAAGCTCAAGTTTGGGTTCTACGTGTCGAAAAGGCCTAAAACCTGCAGAAAGATGGAAAAGCAAAATCTGTCGGGACACTGCCTTTGAGTAATAGTGCTAAATTTATTGAGTCGCTTTTGAAAAAGCAGGAACTCTTTCTTAGATGAGCATCCGAGCTTGTTTGAAATTGCAAGGGAATGTATTCAGAAGTCGAAATGGCTATTGTTAAGAATCTGCATAGCAACTGACCTAGCAAACATCGATCAAGTCTTATTTTTTCTTATCTTTGTGTTCGCCCCATAGACAAGCAAACTATTATCTTGCACGATAATGATATATATGTATTATATACTAGCTTGCTTACCCGGCTCCGCTCGGCCCTCTCAACACACTATGATAAAGCTCCCATCCCTACCCCTGTACAGCCTTTCCCTTTGTCCACTTCTACACTTCATTGCCCGATCCCTGTGTTGTATTTGAAATCAGCATGCCCACTTACTCCCCCCCCCTCCTGTGCCAACTCCCAGCCCTTCAGCTCAAATTTTGAAAAAATCGATAAAATTGATAGAAATAATCGATAATTCTGAAAACTAATATTGTATTGGGATCGCCATGCTCACTTACCCTCTGTGCCAACTCACAGCCCCGTAGATGAACTCTTCAAAAAAATCGATAAAAAGATAAAATCGATATCGATCGAAAACGATAAGTGGACTATGACATAAGAAGTGTATGTGTGGCAAGTTCGGTCCAAATCGATTAAAAAATAAAAATTTCTATTCCGACATACCACATACATACATACATACATACAGACATTCAGCTTTATATATAAGATGTATTATGTATGTTTTATGTCACATGTATACGGTGCTGCATGACGAATGCGCAATATGTTTGGGGTCGAACGCGGCTTTATTAACCGCAAAGCGCATGAGTCGCAGGATCCACAACGGTGAGGATACAGCGCGCCGCATTCGCGTCCGCTCAACTAATACTGCTTCTGCGTCTTCGTCATGCAGTCCTTATGTAATGTCATGGGGTGAACTCAAATCTAAACGCATGGATGCATTGAATGCTGTCCATAACGTATTGGTAGGTTGCAATATGGAGTCCATGCTTGAACTGTGTAATGACATTTATATGTTTAATCTTGCAAGTTCATTACGACTTTCTTGCATGAAACATCATGACTTCTTTAACAAATATGTAAATTCAGCTGATATAAAAAGCAATATCAAGCTTCTGTGAATGCACAATTATAGTTGAAACTTTTTTTGGGGAAATTAATGCGGCAGTTTATGGAGAATGAAACCTTTGAAGAGATGCACTTTGTGTTTACTGGGAGGGATGAGGTGTTTTTGTGCATCCCAGCTGCTTTACGAAAACTAAGAATATACGCACTTCTTCATAGTGTTGACTCCTTTAAAGAAGTGTTGACTGCTGTGTCATTACCACTAATCTTCGATCTTTTGTAGCAGCGTTTGCGCAAGTACCGGAATCGCTGCGAATGCAGGGTAGTTCATATTGAATGGTGATTGCTCTAAACGATTATCTTTTATCTTCGTTTCGATACTCCTGAGTTGTTCTCTCATGCGCCAACTCATCAACCTGCCACGTTTGATCATTATTCGTTTTTCTCCATATTCGCTCTGACTTCCACTCTATGCCATATGCATTCATCTCATAGAAAGCAGTATTCCAAAGTCTTAAAAATTTTTAAAAATTCAATTTAGCCTTGTAAAAAAAATTTTTTCGGGGCGCGGCTGACGCCACGCCCCCTTTTTCCAGATTTTAGGGGTTGGGAAACCGCAAAAATTTTGAGAAGCACTCCTAAAATTTTCTCATTCGAAAAAAATTTTTGTCGCCCTCCCCCCCCCCCCCCCCCAAGCGGAAATCCTGGGTACGCCACTGGTGTGAAGTGAGCAATTTTTGGGGCGAATATTTTCCAATGCCACGCAAGCAAAGATGAGCTGACAAGAAAAGCGTGATTTTCCGCTTTCATAAGTCCATGCTGCTGTAACGGTGGTTGAATCTGAATCTACTTCCTCATCTTTCAAAAAAATTCTTTTGAAATCTTATCAATCGAAAGTAAAGCACGCAAGCGCGGCTTCAAGTTTATAGTGTGTTATCACTTATCCAATATCTTGTCAGAGTAAGTAAACACAGTCTAGGAAAATGGTAGCACTGCTCTTTTTACTTTAAATCAATCCAAAAAAGAATATTTTTGCTCAATGCAATCATGCTTTCGTATGATTTTTTAGACTAACCTCTTTATGCTAATGTTGGATGGCAAGGATCACCGAGCTACCAATCTTTAGTGGCGGGAAAAGAAGAGGCGTTTTACAGCAGGAAATAAAAGAGGTGAACCAGGGGAGCCGCAGCAGAAGAGTCTAGCGGGGAGTAGAAGAAAGCCGGCCAGAAGAGAATTACACCTTTCTTTGAGTACTGATTGAGTAGTAACCAAGTGTTGGCTGAGACTAGCCCTGCTGAAAAGTCAGTTCAAAAACTTCCCTTCAGAATTCCGTAGAGTTTGTATTCTTGTTTATTGTTGTCCTCAGAGCCGAGTTGCTGATCAGTAATTATAATAAAAGCTGTTCTATCACTCTATGCTCTTGTCTTTAGTCATAAAGGAACCCAATCCACACCAGTAGACCTTTGCTCTGTTACAAAACATTATTTGTGACAACTATCCTGCAACTGCAACTAAGTAATAAAATGATATTTGAAGCTGGGGATCTACAACTCTCGTCATTTGCGACAAACCTTGCAAAATTTTTGTGAACATGAACACATTACTGTTCTTATGCAAAATTGCCTTCTATGTAGTATTGTTGGCGGCTGAAGCAAGAGAATGAGCCCACGCGCCTGAGTTGCTCACAATCAGTATCGCAAGTTTTTTAAACCATGGAAGTTTACCATTTGGGAAAACCAATACGTTTTGCGCTTCCACCGTTGCTTTGAGAGGACTATTCCTTCAGCGGAGACTTTTTGAAGCGCATTTTAACAAAGTAGTCGCTCGCACTTCCTCGGCGAGAGCCTTTTAGGTCTCCGCGCGCTTTTAGTGCTTTAAAAGGTTTTTTACATCATTCGAGCGTCCTTGATTTCCTTTTGAATTTGAAGTACTGGTTAGCACGATTTGCAAGAGTAGGACGTATAAACCCTCACTGGCCGTTGCTTCCCGCCTACATCCATGTAGCTTATATTTGTTACATTTGAACATTGCTAAAGCTCAAATCGCACGGTCATTCATCGCCCACATGACTCAGTTGTCCTCGCGTGAGACTAAGGTAGCCCTGCTGCAAAAAGTGTTTTATGTAAAAGAAATTTTCCGCAGTACATATTTTTATTCATTTCATTGAAAATATATAGTTTATTGGCGTAACTGTAGCGGAATTACAGTCCTCATCTCCTAAGCATCTCAACTTGGGTACAGATTTTCTGCCATGTGTTCTTGTTCTTTCTTTAGATGTATCACTAAATTTTTAACGAAAACATTGTCGTTTGTATAAGATTAATATCCCCACATTAGAATTATCTAGCGAAGTTTTTGTGCGGTGTTTCAGTGTAAATCGTCTGAAAATCCTTGCTGCCAAACAACTTCAGCTCTTTTTAAAGCACATTAGATCAAGCGTTTTCTTTTAGCTGTTCTTAGTTTTGAGATAATCCATTGATCACGGGCATTTCATCTGAGATAGCATTATGTAAGTCATTCCATTCTTTGGTAGTAAACGCTTTGAAACTACATAAGTTGTCGAAAGCCCTAAAACAGCATTATTTTGAATGGATGTATGTGTAAAAAATCCGAAACACCATTGGAGGATTTATAGATTGCAAAAATTTTTAGCTGTCTAATTACATATTTTTCACCTTACAATAGATCAAAAAAGAATTATTCCGCGAATAATCACGTTAGTCAACACTTTCTTTGTATGTCTTCTCAAAAAAGTATGCAAAAGGCATACTATAATCAAAAAAGATAGTCATTTCGACGAAGAAGCTGTAAAAAATAGGAATGTTCTAATCGCAAAAACACCTATAAGTATTGTCGGTCTGTTGGCAGCGAATCAATCCTGAGCAAGGCTTTCGAAAGTCCATACCGTAATCCAGCAATGGGCGTGATATGACATAATGGGCAGCAAATTTGCTTTAAACGCATCTCTCCATTACAAAACGTCAAATTTTGTACCCGTATTC
This sequence comes from Cylicocyclus nassatus, assembly GCA_958299035.1. NCBI lineage: Eukaryota > Metazoa > Nematoda > Chromadorea > Rhabditida > Strongylidae > Cylicocyclus > Cylicocyclus nassatus. The sequence continues at coordinate 23,978,903 of CATQJL010000223.1, forward strand.
AGTTACTCATTTACTTTGTAGGATACAGAAAAATTATTGACTTCTTAGAATTTGAATGACTTAGAGCACGGAACATTGGCGCTTTGTCATCTCCGTTGAACTATATATTATTTTATGGATGATTTTCGATGGCCCCAAAAGCATAGCGCCTAGAGGACGTCTAAAAGTCTTTTCTTTGATTTCTTGTATTATCACTAAACTTTGCTGTATATAGGAACCGTACGAGTGAGACTGGGTTTTATGCACTTCATAATGACCTGCGAGCTTTAGTTTGTTTTACTGTGTGCTTGAGTTGATTTGCGATCCGTTTCTGTTACCAGAATCTCTTATTCATGTTTTGCTGTTGCTCTCCACCAAAAGAGTAGTATGTTAGTAGTATGTTGTGCCCACGCGATTTTCGTAACATCTTTTTGTGATGACACTGAAACGTGCACTTGACGCCTTTTTTGTTTGCTTTGTCGCCTATCATGTTTCCAGTGGGCTTCCGTGTCGCAGGCATTTCCCTTAACAATCTGAATTCCTATTGCCTGCTTGCATCTTAAGACGTCTAATTTTTACTTGTACGTGATGAGCTGCAGTCTACAAGGACCTGAATAAAACTGCGCCAACAGTAAATTGTATTTGAAAAGGTACCCCATATGATAATCTTTGTTCTAATAGTTACTTCTGACAGTGAGTCGAAAATGTGTACACCTTGAATGTCTGCCTTCTTCGCCATAAGCCGCCGTGGAAGTTCCAGTACAACATGCAACTCTTCCTATACCCCTTCCGTTTCTTCAAACCTAGCTTCATTTTTTCCTTGTGAGATTATGTCAACTAACGGATTTTCGCTTGATTTAAACAATGCGCTTAGCTGCTAATCAAACTCAATACCATGGACAATCCAGTTCAGCACTAAAAAAGTAGATAATACACTCTAAATAAGTGGTTACCTGAGGAAGTTTGGATACAGGTCAAAGATAGTAGGTACACTCAAAAGGTTTATTGAAGATGACGAAGAATTTACAAGTTTTTTGGTCTCTGAATTGAAGATTGTAAGCTCAAAATGTAGAAATAAACAGAAAACCAAAGTCATTTTTCGCTTTTTCCTCTTAAAACCTCATAGCGCTAATCATCCTTCACAGATAAATAGTCGTAGTCCCGAAACAACGCATAAATTATCGTCGCAGAAACATTTGTGAATTGTATAAACAATACGTAAATTTGCATAGTGCAATGTATGCGAATAGCGTAGCCAAAACCATAGAAATGAGGAAATAGAAAATCTGATATTCCGTTTTGCTTTGTTTCCCATAAATTTTGTGCTGCAGATAGACAGCCGTTTTTTCGAGCAAGAAAATTTATTCAATACTTGCTAAATAGAAACACATATTTTGAATGCAGTGCAATTTTTGTTTGAAGGGGGAAGCTCTTTTTACAACGTAGAAGAAGTCCTTTATTTGAGTGAATTTTTGCTTGTCAATTGAGACTCGCATCACCTCCGTTGATCGTTTGTTGAAGTTTTTTTTGAAGAATGAGGTAGTCTCAGTGGTTTTCTTCCATCAATACCATTCATGTCGTTTTAACTAAAAGAAATTATTATTTTTTTTGCAGCAGTAACATAGCAAACTTTCAAAAATCCATGATTTTTGCAATTGTCAGTTCTCCGGTACCCACTACTCACCCGCGCTACACGCGTTCTAATGAACGAATCTTCGTCAAATTTCAGACTCTACTCGCGATTGGAGTTATTTGGTTTGTAACATCCGCTCGTTGGAGCTCGCGCCTTCTGATTACGTAATTGTAATACGCTGCCATACACAGCGGAGTCTCACGCTGAAACGTATTGCTGCTTTATACACATCTGCGATGAAAAGTGATAAGAAAAAATTGAATTTCCTCGAGTTTTTCCATTCCCTATCTTACCCTGACTTCTTGGAAGAAGTTTTGAATTAGCAGTGGCACAAGATAAGCTCAAAGAATTGTATCATTATGCGCTCTCAGCTTCAAATTTCTACTAGATCTAGTTCTGCATTTTGCTGCAACTCCTGAATGCCTTGCTGCCTCAGAAATATTAAAAAAGATTTTTTTTGCAGTGAAGTACTAGTTTCAATGCTTACATTAAGTTAACTCCCGGAAGATGCTCACAGACAATTACACACATTCAGAACACGTTTCTTCTTAGCCTTAAAGCTAAAGAACTGCACAAAATTATGTGTGGGAACAAAGCTAAAGGCCGTTACACTTTGCAATCAAGATTGCAACACTAGTGCCGGATGCTTACATAGCCTTTCCAAAGCCTTCCTCTCGCCCATGCTGTGTTATTAGCACTAGTAATCCTCAAACCAGATTTTTTGCAAATTCTCGCGAGGTTTTCGTTACGAGTGCGCCGTAGAGTTGCCTCTCATCCAGCCACTGATAATGAATAAATAAACAAACACTTTGCCTTTTCAACTACTTTTCAATCCAGTTTCAATGAGCTTTTGGCAACAATTGATCCTCGGACTCTTGACTTTAACAAGTGTATATTTGTAATAATTCTTGGCAGTCTAAACGAAGATGTAGGCTTCAAATTTTGTGGCCGAAAAAGAAAATGAGTCAAAGGAGATTCTTCGAATCTTATCTACTGTGCTAAACAAATATTGTAACAATCATGTACACAAAATGAGCACTTCCTTGAAAGGATTTCAAAGAAGCCCTTTTTCCTTGATATGGTTTTTTTTTCTGGTACTCTGTTTGCAATGTAGTAGGTTTTTGATTGCTCGTACAATTTGCATTACCAATCATTTACGTTTATGTAATTCTGTATATCTATCTGCTACTTGTTCGAAATTTGATTCCGTAGTAATACCTCTGATATATAATCTTCCAAACCTTCAACGCAGATCCGTTGTGGGTGTGAAATTTGTAAGTTATCTATTACTCTTACTCACAAGGAAAGACTTTTTAGTTGAAGTGCCCATTCCACTTAACACCTAAGTCATTCTGTACGCTGATTTCAAACTGATTTTTTTTGCGGAACTCTCTCCCGAAAGAAGTTATAAGAGTTCGAGAATCCAGATTTGCCATATTACAAGCTTCACAAAATTAGCGAAAAGCCGCAGTAAAGCAACCGAAATTGAGTAATCAGATTGTACCAAGTGTGCTGATTACAAGGAAGGAACACAGCATGTGGAATTCTGCACAGGTGTTTTTGTACAAGTTTTCGCCAAAACTATGACACTCAGTACATCACAGATCTAAACTTCCAAACACTTGCAACATCTTTGAAAACTTGTTCAGCAGAAAAAGACAATAGATAAGGACAGTTTGGAGTTTTCGTTCAATGCCCTAAAAAAGGCGTCATGTCAAAAGATCACTTCGACTAAAAGGGCTTCCCCTGTCAGCCACAGAATAAGTGAAGAACCTATAAGGAGCACTTTTCATGATAAAAATAAAGACTTATATGCGAGCTAATTCGATCAATTTTTTGCTAGTGTGTGTAAATATGGCCACACAGATAAAAGTTTGTAAAAGGTAGAATCGCAAAAATTCTAAAAACACTTAGATTGCTACTGCAGCTTGCGTATCCTGCCTTGACCTGTAAAGCTTTGTGCAACGTGCAGAACCCACGGCGATCAAAAATTTGCTTAGTGTTTATTCGAACAACACTTCTAATAATCTTCACTTTTCTCTCTCATGTTTCTTCAATGACCGGAACGCTTATCCTAGCACTTGACAAGGTTCCTGTTACATAAAGCAAACAATCTTACATTCTTGAGCATCTTTTTGCTCCGCACTTTTGCGAGTCGTACGCTATCATCTCAAAAATATGTTTGGCTTTGACAGTGCATCATAGCTTGATGCTAGGCCACGGCATTAGAATCGCTTTTAGCTTCATATCTAGATCGTGGCCACTGTCATTTTCCTGCATGCGTTCGTTGTCCTTTTGTCTCCTCAAACTCGTTTTCCCTCTGTTTTGCGCTTTGATGAAAGGCGCAAATTATTCCACTCTATTGAATTTCAAGGCTTTCTAATTGTACATTTTCAGCTATAGACAGCCAAGCGTGGCAACACCCATGATCTCACACTTTCGCTTTCGCTTCTGAGTTACCTAAAATTACCCGTTGATGGTATGTGACTAAGCTAACATTACTTCATATAAAGTAGATCCGAGAGTATCTCTAAGATATACCTTATGGTTCGCTAATTATTATAGGATTTTAACTTCATGTGTCAACTAACCAAGCGAATGTTTTTAACGCTCAGACAACTAAATGACACTGTATTTTTGTGTGTATACGCGCAATGGGGAATAAGAAGAAAGTATGAAGTTGGAAAAAGGAAAATTTGTGTACAGTGTTCTTTTCTCTTTCTCGCGTCTAAGACCTAATGTTGCTATATGGTAATGAGTTAGCGTAAATTTCCTCTCTTCTTTGCTAGACCCGGAATAGCATTGAAATCAGGTCTTAATCAGGAGCTCGCTACAGCTGAGTCACTCACTCTGAAAGAAATGCTAATTTTTGTGTCAAGGGAAAATTTTGTTCAGTCGTCCTTGATTTCAGACGTTAAAGGCACCGTCCACCCAAAACAGGGTTCACGAGTTTCGATGGCATATAATGTGGGCCTCCGCACCAGGCCAACCCCCAGGTTTCCCCGCAAATGCGCCGCAGCCTGCCAAACCTGCAAAATGGGCGGAGTGACTAGCTGGGTGGAGTGACCAGCTTTGGAGATACGTTCCTTTCCTTTGCCATTCCGTTCTCCCAAGAGCGGGCTGCGGCGCTGATATACGCCGGGCGTATAACAGCGCCGCAGCCCTGCGATTGCACCTGCACCGTCCGCCAAGTTCTCCAAAACGGGGATTTTTGGGGGTTTCGTAATTTTTCGACTCCATATTAGAGATCAAGGCCTTCTGAAGGCCTGTAAGCGACAAAAACATGGAACTCAAGAATTTGGGTAAACGGTGCCTTCAAAGGCAGTGCCCGGGCAAGATAGGGGTTACGGGATTTCAATGCCATGAGTGGCCCACCTTAGACACAACATCGCGCAAGTGCGACATCGTAACGCTTTATCTAAAGCAAGGAAAACGACCGGAAAGTCGGGAGACTTACGCCTTGGGGTGGAGTCTTCCGAGCTGTCCGAATTTCTGCTAAGCGGCAGAGCGTGCCGCCGCAGTTAAAATGTGGGTCCTGCAGCGACTCTGCGTCTCTGCCTTGGTGGAGAGCCGAATTTCAAATTGTGCGGCTTTTGAAAACGTATGTTCTCGCCAATTTCGCGCCTTCTAATGTGGGTTTTCGGATTCAGCGTTGCGAATAATCCCCGGTAAGTAGATTTTATAGAAATCGAGTTTTTGCCCGGACACTGCCTTTGAAGGCAGCGTCCACCCAAAATGAAGGTTGGCGAGATTATGATGGAGATTATGATGGCATACTAGTGTGAGCCCCCACACTAGGCAAACACCCAAGCTTCGCAGCAAAAGACTGCTTCTGGAGCGAGAAATCCGCTCCGGAAGTACCAAAGTAGGCAGGGCGCAAAGGTCGCCCCGCCCACTTCATGCTTTGTCTCGCCTGCGCTTGTTGCGTAGGGTTCTCGAAACAGGGATTTTTGGGGGTTTCTTGGATTTTCGACTCCGTATTCAAAATCAGGGCTTTCAGAAGGCCTGAAGGCGACAACATTGAATTCGAGATCTTGGGTGGACGGTGCTTTCAAGGTCAGGTAACTTAAAAATTTTGTTGTATTGGACGATATCCGTCCGTGATGCAGAATGTGCTGCTAGTTTTCAATGAGGATTTTTTGTGTGCTTCTGTATGCAGAGTACAGTCCCCAGAGTATTCCTTAAATTGGTCTTCTTCAATGTCATATTCATTTCGCTTTTCTTTCTTTGCTTTCGCTATCAAGAAGCTGTTAAAACTCTTACAGCATGAAGTATACTGGAGAATGTACAGCCCACTTGAAAAACGTCGGCGCGATACTATGGCCCCTTGTGAAGCTTGGTCTGTTCAGGTAGTTTGATTTGGAGGACTCAGTTGAGTTCAGAAGGTGAACTCACGAGCGGCTCTTCTCTGCTACAAAAATGCAATGTGAGCTGGCAGTTAGGCGTCCCTTCCTTCGGGTGACGCGCTGGTCTTGCAGGACTTCTACCAAGTAAAAAATACTGAGTCAATTTTTTCGAAACACTGATAATACATCCGCCTTCCAAATCTGCGATGCGATCTTGTGAAGAAGTTTAAGTATGCACCTTTTTTGCGGCAGAGATGCGTTTCAAAACGCTGTCACTCATAACGAGAACTGCTTATCTTCGCTACTTCAAAAATCTTAGAAGAAATACGAAAATTTGCAGAAGAAGCAAAAGCGATCGGTACTCGCTGATAAATCCTGTACCTTGTGGCTGAAAGGCAACTTCTCTTCCTGATGCCCTATCAGCCTTTCTGGCGAAGATTCGTCGTTACTATTCGATTCGTTAATATTCGTATTCGACTGTAGACATGGAAAACCCTGAAAATCCAAGGGTCCGTAACTTTTTTCGTCAACCGTTCCACAGTTTTGCATATATCGATGTGCCGCAAAGACCTTAACATCCCTGCTAAATGCCAACGCAACTCGGTATTCGTCCCTTGTAAGAGCAACGTTCGTTTTGAGATGACCTTACACTGAATCAGTGTGCAAACGATGATACCTAGAGAAAAATCCCGTAAATGGCTCGTGAGTAGCTTACGGAATATACTTGTGGATGATGGTTCGTGAAACTTAGGAAGGTTCAATGAACATCTGACTGCGGCAAGAAAGGATGTCAAGTTTTTTTTGGAAATAATTGAACGCAGAAATGTGGTGTTTTTCCATGGCTTTCAATGTCAAATTACTGTGTTTCGTCCCATGTCTCTGTCTGCCTGGCAAATTTTGGCAGAGCCCACCCCAGACAGAGAAAATGTATCATTCATTTTTGCCGTAAATTAACAAAGTTGCAAAGTCTTGTCCAGGATAAAGTATTGTGCTCGCTATGCTTTTGGAAGGCACAAGACGTTTAGCTACATCTAATTAGAACATATGATGGTGGGCATAGTTCCATAAAATGTTCAAAAACTCAATACGAACATATTTAGAGACGTTCTGCTTGTTCTTCTTATCTATCCGCTTAGTATTATACTTGTATTTTTATATCTCTTTGTTGTTTTAATCTACCACGTTCACTCAACTACGAAAAACTACTTTGCGCCTAACATAATTCTAACGCGATCTGTGTTTTTTGCACACTTTTGATTGCAAGAATTTTTATTTATTTCTCCTCGAGACAATGCAGTAGATATCGTGTCTATTTGTACGCCACTTACTGTGCGTACTGTACCGCAGTGCTAGCCGGCTAGTAGTCCTATAATGAGCAGAGATTGTGCTATCCTACCACATTCCGGATAAGGTTGTGGCCCTTCAAGTAGGACGTTTGGAAAGAACCATACCTTCGATAGTCTAGAGACAGGGCGTCAAAAGTGAAGGTTGTTTGAACACTGACGTCATAAATAGCGAAGGTTGCTTAAAAAAGATCAGAGAAGAGAATATTACGTAAAACAGATATAAAAGCAAAAGGAACTGTTGAAAACCGGATAAAAACGCTGCAATAAGGTTTGATATTTTTCATTTGGCGGCTTTTCAGGGTGCAAGTTTCGCTCTAGGACCAGCAATTCTCAACACGAGGTTTTGATTTTTAATGCGCCCTTTAATTTTTATCCCCGCATTGAGGCTTACGTCGAGGAGAACTGACAACGTCCCAAGCTTTGAAAATCACTCATTAACGAGATAGACCAGCGTTTTCGTGCGCGACCCTCTGCGCAAGACTTAAGCGCAGTTTCTCGTTTTTATTTAACTCCAATAGCTTTTTTAAACTTCTGAAACTCGATTTTGTTCAAATGGAAGGATAATTGAGTAAATTTTGTCTTCAATCTAGCGAAAATTCCATAGAAAATTTCTTTTTAAGGTAAAAAAGACCATGAAAACGCAAATTCTCGGTTTCGCTGAGATATGCTAAAGATATTATTCCCTATATTTGCTTCATCAACATTCGTTCCGATATAGTCAGGACAATAACATCCGGGCGAACCCCGGATGACTTCCGTTTTTTTTTTCAGGTGAAGGTTGTGCCCTCCATAGCCCTCAAAGTGAAGGTTACCAGAGTACGTGGCTCTATGTATCGAGGGTATGGAAAGAACGTTCAGCAATCTTCGAACGTAAAAATCTTTATCGTTGAGCTCAAATGACTCTTGAGCACGCCGAGGTTTCCTCTTGCAAAACAATTTATCACACTTACATGAGCATTTTTAAAAACAGTTGTGATAACCCGAAGGCTCAGTGAACTGGCAGAACTTTACATCCCGACAGAGTTCACCCGTTTGCCACGATGAGGGCAATGCTAGAGGACAGCGATAATTTTGAGAAGAAGGGGAGTTTCTTCGTATGTAAGTTTTGAGAAAATTAGGATATTTTTGAACATTACAATAACTGCGCGCCTAAAAAATGCTCTAGGAATGTTGTGAGAGTGTGCTTGAGAATGTGCTTAGTCTCAGCACAGTGTGTTTGTCATCGTAAATCCCAGTGCCAAGTGTCCACACTTCACTTTTGTTACGATATCGTCGTAGCTTCTTCAGGAACTTTTTAAGTGGTTAGTACTTTCGTGTTCGCTTATGATTGGATTGCCTTCACGAAGAATACAAAAGTCCTATTAAAATGTCCTTTCAACTGCTTTCGTTCAGAAACAAGAATATTTATGAACCTATTGCAAGAATAACTGTCATTGATTCTTACAGTTCAACCACATTTGTTTTCTGCTTACGTTCGTTCTTTTTGGCTTCATCTGGCGCAGCTTGCAATGGTTCGTTGCGCAATTCACAACAGAGTGAGCTTTGTCGGTTTTCTTTTTATCTAACCAACCGTCTTATTGAGTTATCCAAACATTGCAACCTCTGTCTTACTTAACAGTATTTAGAACAAAGATATCCGGGTCGTAGAGCGATCAGCCCCAAAAATATCCTAATATATTTAGAGATTGGCATAACTTCGGCATCCCATCAACTTTAATGACTTTTGCAAGTTTGATTCGACGTTTTGATCGAGGAGGACTTCACGTTGACTGGCAAAACTATGTACTCGGCTGAGAATCACATATGCTTGCGAAATACAATTTTTTTAGAATTCGAATGATTTTTTTTGGATTTTTGAGGGTGTGCTTTCGCTACTACCATATTTTTAATTGTAAAAGTGTTTTATAAGACGAACAGAGACCTTTGAAATTAGAATGAGTTCAAAATCGTCCAGTCTTCTTCATAAACTTCTTTTTTTTCAAAAAATAGATTATGTTTCCAAGCAACTTTTTTCGTGTACTTTTTCGCCCTATAATTTGATTATTCTGACACAAGTACTTGCGTGAAATTCGACTTCAAGCTCATAATATCCTGTTTTTTTACATTTCTCAAAATTCTTTCTCTTTCAGTAGTTGTTAGGCTATCAATGCTTGAGGTTGTCGCAACCTACCTATTCGGTGTAAGAGGAAGTGGAAATTTTGTCTCGAAACACCTCTAAAAGCGGATTTACAGCATTTACACAAGAGCAAGTAACCAGTAAGTAAGCTAAAGGAATCTGCAACGATCATGCTATTGTTTGCTAAGCAGCTTACGGGCTCTTATCCCCCGCATCACAGCATACCGCCGTCACTATGACTAGCTCTCGTGCTCCTCTCTACTGCTCCCTCTTCATTGACCGAATATCCAGCTCTTTTTCATCGTCTCCTCAAGTGCCCTTCACCTTGATTACAGTACTGTCCGTTTGTCTGCCACCGATTGTGGCCTGCACTTTGCGCAGATAGGAAAATGCCAAGATCAAGGTCGATAGAGCTGAGACTTGCAGCGCTTTGATGTGCTGTTATAAACGCATTTATGCTCTTTTACGACAGCAACTGTTCTTGGTTACGACGAACCACGAAACCATTCACTAGCGAGTTTGTTAATTTTCTAGTGAATCTTCTTGCGTGCATCTAAGTCTGTTTTCTTTCCTTCTTATATTTGATCTCCTTTTCCGCGAGCTGCATTCATCTAATCAAAGTCTGCAGTAATTAGTACGATAAACTAGTGAGGATGTCATCCCCCACTGAGCCAATGTAGGTCAAAGATCCCCATAAGCTGTACAGTTTGAGACTTTCCAAGTGCAGGTGTTTCACACCATCGTCTTCCTGCGGCAAGCTCGTTAATCTGTTTATTGGGTGAATATCTGGGTACCAGTGACTGCATATGCATCGAGAGCTCTGCAAATTCATTCATAAGTTAAGCCACTATTTGAATTCAAAAGTGTGAACTGCCTTAGCCATTTTACTCTGACTGCACTTGAGTAGATCTTCCGCTCAATATCGTGTACTTCCGGTACCGAGAAAATGCGGTAAAATCTATGCGCGCAAGTGCCCGGCGTCATAAGCACAGCTGACTAATAACGCGCAATTTTTGCCGCATTTTCTCGGCACCGCAAGCACACTAAGCGGAAAATTTGCTCCACTTCATGAAGCCCAGAAATGCTTCCTCTTTGTGTTCAAAAATACAATTTTGCTTGTTGACTTTGACATCCAGAAATTTGGAATTTTTTTAAACCAGGAAAAACAAAATACTCTTAGTGTAGTCGTTCTTCTAAAGTCAATTTTTTTGTATCCAAAGCTTTATCCAAGTTGCATCTTACGATGACCAGTCCGAGAGCGTATGTTACAACTTTCATTTTCACAATTTGCGGTTGCACTAATTTGATCTCAGCCAGAATTTGCTTAGTTTTTTTTATTGATGTCGCCTACTGAAAGCTCTCTAACATTTAAAGACCTTAGGTGAAAAATGAGGCAAACGAAGCATTTTGAAGGTTTTCTGCTGCGCCATTGTGCTGATGCGTTGAGCCAGACATCTCACGAGCGGTATCGCATTTCAAAGCCCACACCCGCAACAGGGGTGCGTTACCTCTTGACCGAATAAACACCTCCTGATGAAGAAGACGCTAGATGCAAAACAAAGCTCAGGTCAAAGGTGTGAGTTCCAATGTGCATCCACTGACACATAACCGATTACTAGTTTTCTTGGCTCAAGTAACATGTGCGTAGTTCCTGAATTTCGGTCATTTACCTCAGCTCATTACGACACAAAAGGTGACCGACACCGGAATTGCGCTATCCACTTTGTGCTAAGCAAGAATTATAATGCCAACAGCTACACGTTAATGGTTTCTGGGCCTCAGATCAAAGCGGTGACCATTCGCAGTGAGTTAACGCTTGAGCGACAGGTCCGTAAGGTGTTTGAGTACCGTGGAACACTTCTCAATTAATGCGTACGTCCGGTGGGAAAGCTTTTGGCAATTCGTGCTATTTCGGCCTGCGTTTGAATTGGTTTTGCGCACTTGGAATGAGTCTGAGGAGGAAAACTTACAAGGGAAGGATGGTTGGTCGAAAAGGGCTTTTGGGATAGGTTGTATATCATTGTAGAGCGCATAAAACGCTGATTCCAAACCTTCCTTCCTTATCTGCGGCACGTTCCTGGACGAGGAGTTATGAGCGTTTAAAGGAGCAAAAAAATGAGTGTTTTTCTGGGATAAAAACAGTCCCAATATTTTCCCAGCGTTTACATGAGAAAGCCGGAGTGAGGATATGTCTCACCTAAGAGTATTTATCTTATAGGGTGCTGGAAAGATTACCACTGGTCCAGCGTTTTATGCTCTCCAGTATAATATGTAAATCATCGCAAAAGGCCGCTACGACTGACCATCCTTCCCTTGTTAAAGACATGCACCATCGAATAGAAACCCTTGTTACTCGCTTGAGCTGTGAGAATCGCTAGGCTTGCCCAAAATTTTGAGAATAGCTTGTCATACCAACCTGTATTTTCGCAGTATAATAACAAACCTAAGATCATGATTTACAGAGCAGTCCAAAAAAAACTTGCGAAACCGGTTTCTGTGAACGAAATAATTAGTAACATATAGATACAGACCAGCAATTGATTAGGATGTATTCCTCTATATTTCGTGTCATCATACGCTTACGCGTTGCATATCGACATAGCTTTCTCAGCTGCTGTTAAGTAACTGGGAAAAAACGAATCGGCAGTCTTTCCCATCGTAATTATGGAAAAAGGTGTTAGTAAATATGGCATTTATTCACAATTTCCTTTCGGTTACATTAGAATCCATCTTCGTTTTTTTGTGCTTTGAAATTTGAGAGAGTTCACAGAACACTTTCTCTACACTAGTTACAACCTCTTAGGTTTTAATTTTCTAGATAACGATCTACAGTTTGCTTTTGTGTCTCATCGAGTTACGGTACATGGAAGAAGATAGTTGTTTCCCTGGTTGCTCCTCAGTTGCCACCTTTTCTACTGATTTAGCTCACAGCCAAATTTGACGCAGCAACCTAGAGAAAAAGTATCTCAAACGTGGTCGAGTGTCTTGTAGATCTTTATCGGTCGTGCATTTACCGGTGAGATGGGCATCGCTCGCCAACATCAACGTCTTGCGCAACTAGCGCACAAGAGTTTTAAGTTCAAACCTATCCTCGTTCTTCATGCTCAAGCATGTAAGCATAGTGGGAAGGATTCCTTTTCAACGATTGTTTGACCTCATTGAGCGTCCTTCTGTTGATCATTTTGCACTTCGCAATGAAATGAACATTCTGCTAAAAATAAAGATATAACGTAGCTACATGAACATTACAATCTCTGAAAAAATTTTAATATTGTGATTTGGTTGGTCCAATATTCTCAATTGCATTCTATTCAATACTATTCCCCTAGAAAAACCTAACTCCTTCATTTGAATACCAGCTAGTAGCATTCTAGTATCGATATAAATCACTTCGAACAGGTTGTGGCTTTTTTCATTTGCTTAGTGCAATAAGGTTTTCTCTTTTTTTTCCAAGGAGGATAAAATATTGAGCAACCTTGGCCATTTTTAAAAGGACTATCAGTAGATCGCTTTTGGGCGCTAACCATCTGCTCCCTTTATCTGCTGAGCGATTCTCCGAATTGAGCTACGATTATTTTTTGCATCATTTTCACGAGATGGAGCATACACAGAATAGAGATCTCGAGTTTTTCACGAGAAACTAATTTGGACAGGCTATTTAAATTTAATCTTGTGTTGTGTTTCTTTCAAAAATGTTCTAGGGAACAAAACGGGGAAAGATGATCGGTATTCATAATTTCGTTCATTGGCAACAATGAAATTCCAATAGTGATTCAGAATTTATTTCTGCAGAAAATCGGCAGATTTTGGAGGCAAATTCCGAAACAACATTTCAAGAAGCATGGCAAACATCTCCGTACAAATAACTACAGCGATCTGTCTGTTGGTGTCTTTTCCTGTAATATCTGCGCAACAAGTGCTTCAGAACATTGTAAACGTTCGCTACTAAGTTTTGACAAATTTCACTTCTTTATCCGCTTCATCATTACATAGTTAAATAGGAGTTTCTTCCCAGCAATCATAAACCAACATGTTCCCCGTGGTCGCACCTACTTCCGGCAGGTGTGAGACTGGGAATGTTTCCTGCAGGCACCGATTCGCGTCCCATAGGGCGTTCTTCCCCACGGTTTACACTTAAGAGATGGCTACTTTCCCAACCTCACTGGGCCAACCCCTAAGTCCCTAATCTCAAGGACTGCCTCTAAGCTCCATATATAACGAGCCTTCGCTTGATGCCCATCTTTATTTCCTTCACTGTGTTTCATAAATCCTCGCCCTAGTCCACCCTACCAGAAGCGCCTTCAAAGTTATCTAATTTTGCACTTAAAGCATGTGTTTGACGTTCGACGATGCACATCAGCTTGAGCCAAGATTATATCTAGGGCAGTAGATAGATCAAGATCAGCGATATGGTGAATTCTCTGGCATTTTTGAGCTTCATTGAACGACATCGGGAAATCATGAAATTTCTAAAGTGCGGTTATCTCAGCATATCTTTGGTTATCGCATATGTTTTCGCACACTCGTCAAGGGAATTGCTCGTAATAAAACTTCGTCACTTAATCTGCCTGACAATAGCTTGAAATTAAGCTACTGAAGTCCTCCCCAATCATTCTAATGTGTTAAGGTCAAATCTTATATTAAGTATCTTCCATCCGCTTTCCACCGAGCGCTCTATAACCACTCCCACTACTTTACCACTGAGAGTGAAACTTTTCTTCAACATGTGATATATCTCAAATATCTCAATTTCATATCTTAAATTTATATCTTATATCTCAATTTTATACCTTATTTCATATCTCAAACCTCAATTTTTGTTTTTGCTGCAATTGCTTAGCCCTATTTCTGAGAAAGGGGGAGGGAGAGCTTGGAAAGGCGGTGCGATTAGGCCTTACCTTGACTCCACCTCCTCTCAGGTCACCATATAGAAATCTCTATCCGTGATGTTCATTATTTACTCATTACTTATTCTATTATTTACTAATTGATGAAACTGTACAAAAACGACCATGAAAGAGATTATGTTACAGATGTTGGCACTGCTAATTCTGTTACCTATTATTTCGGCGGAATCATTCTGGATGACAGCCGATCTGTTGCGGGTGGATTGGAGAGAAGGATGCCTAACCACCGCCGGTTGCTCTCAACCTAGATTCAAGGTGCAAACACAATTCAGTTTCCTTGTATTACTACTACAATTTTATTCTGAAAGTGCTTCTCCAGGTGCTTGAAGACATGTTGCCAATCACCGAAAAGATTTCTATCAGTTGGCCTATCTCAGAACACTTTGTACAGGTAGAAAAGCTATCAATTACTTTAATTTTTAAGTTCTTGAAGAAATAGTGTCCCATACATGAAATGCTTTTTCTTGTGGTCTTTGTATATATGTGTCCCAAAAAAATGTTTAGAACGTTTGATCGTTAATATCTCTCTTCCCAAGAAGTCTTTTGCCTTGCTTCAGGTACCGTTTTGTAGAGCTGGCTTCAACTTAGATTTCCATTATAGAACGAATCACCCATCTCTCTTCATTACTGTAGGATTGCGGTAGAAACTTGAAACATATGGTGTCAATGTGGAAAAAGCTGCCGTTTCAAAATTTTTCAAATGATTGTGAAAACTTGTGTAATAGGGTTTTTATAGACGCTGAGTTCAATACTCAACTATTCACAAGATTACGCAGCTTTCTAAACGGTGTAATCGCACTTTTTTGGAACATTGAAAAAAAGGCCGCTACCTCTCACCTGGCATAACTCTTCAATGAAGCATCATAATAAGTTGGGAACTTTACAGTTATAATCAGCAATTCTAATTAGCCTGGTGTAAAAGTTTTCAGGCTGTTTTGTTTCCTTTCTGAGGCAAAATATGGCCTTTCATGGTTCAAAACCCTCTTTGAAGTTTCTACCGTAACCCCACAGTAATGAAGAGAGATGGGTGATTCGTTCTATAATGGAAATCTAAGTTGGAGCCAGCTCTACAAAACGGTACCTGAAGCAAGGCAAAAGACTTTTTGGGAAGAGAGATATTAACGATCAAACGTTTTAAACATTTTTTTGGGACACCCTGTATATCTCAGTTTTGATGCTGCTT
The DNA here is from genome assembly GCA_958299035.1 of Cylicocyclus nassatus. Lineage (NCBI taxonomy): Eukaryota > Metazoa > Nematoda > Chromadorea > Rhabditida > Strongylidae > Cylicocyclus > Cylicocyclus nassatus. The sequence continues at coordinate 23,994,413 of CATQJL010000223.1, forward strand.
TGGCTTTAACCAGTTTATGCGCTCTCAATGTGACCAGAACAGATGAGTATCGTATTTCCCTCACTTGCACACTAGCATCCTTACGCCACTAAGCGGCCGCTTTGTGAAGTGGCCTACTTGGTCAGTCAATCAATGGTTGCGTAAAGAAGCTTCTAGAGCTTTGACAATGTAGGTTTAAAATAGCTTTTCTGAGTTTAGTACAAATGACCAAAAACACTTGACTCCCGCGAAGAAAATTTATGCCGTATTTTGAGGCCGAAAAACCATATCCATATCGCAGCCTGAAGTGCATGTTATGTTACCATATACATGCATTTTATTTAAGGATGCCTCACGCTCGTTTGTGTCTCACTGGACAATAGGTAAACTAGAAGATCTGACGCTCACTTGCCAGGTGGTAGGAACTGACCCCACTTACGGCTTTCCGAGAGTTTGCGACCAGACGGCGACAATTCGCGTTTTCCAAGAAGAAGTTGCTGAGACATTTGTGAGTTTCGACGCTTGATCCAGTAATTACTGCTTGTGATCCCACCTTCCATACGGAAGGCAGCTGCGATTGCGCAACCTGGAATTTTTTGTTGCTAGTGCTTCAATACGGTGACCCAATAGTTGTAGGGCCGGAATCGACGTCATCAGGACATGACTACCATCTCTGAGCCGGAAGAGGAACTAGGCAAGAAGCTGATCGAGATTCGAGCCAAATGCTTCAACGCCACGATTGCAGTCCAAAAGCATACGGAGAGATGCCCATGGTGCCCTGATCCATCCGATGTAACGTTGATTGAACAAAAGGTTAGTAAACACTATTTTTGTCGTATCATCTTTTTGGCTTCAGCACCTATTATTTTTTGAACCGAAAAAGACAGTCACCACCTGATCATCTCATAAAGGTTGATTGCTTGGTCGATTTTGACGCGTCAATGTCGCTTTGCTGAGCTTTGTTTCCTTATGATTATTAGAAAAGTCCACAACCTCATGGTCTCACAAAGCATGATATTAGAACCTACAAAATCGACTTTTTCCTGCATACCATAATTAATGGATGACCTAAAGATTTGCCACGTGACCTGAGCGAGTGTGCAAAATAAGGCGAAAAATCCCTGCTGTGAGGCCACACACCTCTACGGTAACCAACTAGCCAATAACTCTGAAGTTGAGATTTGCAGTTGCCCGAAGACACTTCTGCCCAATCGACGTCGATTCTCTCACAGTTGAAAGGAGACGAGAAGTTCCTGCATGTGTGCGTTCTGCTACTTGCAAGCATTGCCGTGCTGGCTTCATTGGCCTTCGCTTGTGTACTGGTTGCTTTCCTTCGACAGAAAAGGTTTGTGAAGCAGTGTACACTCCAATTTGATTTACTGTATCACTGAAGTTGACCTATGCTATTTTGTAGGACTCATCGAAATATTTCCGTTAAACCACGATGTCAACCATATCCTCCATCTGCTTGCAAGGTGGCCGAGGACGATAATAGGTAATCCACTTTGTCTCCTCCATTTTCTACTATAGCGATCGCACTAATGCCGGCTCGCTATTTTTTTTTTGTAATAGCCCGTATATCATCTCACAACGGCGAGATATGCGTGCGTCCGTCGCGTATATGATGAATAGGCATCACCTCGCACCTTACTTCGGTTATGATAGATGTTCGCGACTAGTTTGAGAGGTCAGCTGATTTGCATATACTTTCAGGTACGATATGCCTTGGGAACAGACGCGTCCACTAACCCACTGGCTGTCTTCGTCGTCAAAATCCGAGGCAACGACGACGTCGCCGCTTGACTCCACGTCGTCGATTGTCGCGCCATATAGTTTCCGATCCGGATGTACAATACCTCAGACGCACCTCTATCACCACATCTCTCCAAACTCTTCAATTGGACCAGGACATGACTCGGGACTGGAATCCGTTTGACATCTCCAAAACATATCTAAGTATAACGTTCCCAAACGAATCTCACGAGTCCTGTGCGGGTATATCCAGTCCGGTTTGATTTATTTGAGCACTTAGCTCTAGCTTTACCGTATAGACATGTTTTTTCCTTCTTGTTCCCTTATGCTAACGCTGCCAATCTTGTTTGTTGTGCATTGTCAGCTTAGTATGTACAAATTGACAGATTATATATATTTTATTCACTAATAAAACTTGAGCAAATTGGGCTCGATTGTGCAAGGTACACCCGTTACCAAGGAAAGTCGAGGCCAGTATTTATACATGTAATTTATAAATCTGGTAGTGGAGCTCACTGTCCGATGCACCCATTTTGTGGGCGAAGAATGCATGGGAATTGGAAAGAATATGTTTAGATGCTTGTTCCAAGAACATCCAAGTTTTTAGTCAAGCGAAAGAAACAAACTTTGCTAAATTTTCTATGAAAAAAGAGCGCTGCTTGAGTACATTGGAGGTGTCAATCTAAATACTCCGTTTATTGGAAGTAAACAAATCATCCAAAGATTTCACGTAACAGTACTGTATATTTGTGCCGATTTACAGGTGCTAACTGATGTGGAGAAATTGTTTATAGTCACTTCACTTCATGCTGCCATGATTTGCGCAGGTGTTATTTGCTTACTATTCGTGACAGAAAAGGAAGTGTGCCAACGAAACACCTGAGCCTCAATATCTTGTTATGAGTGTTTGTCTATATACAACCAATTGTAAGAGCAGTATTTCATATAAGAGCAACCTGTATATCAACACGACATTTACAATCAACATTGCCTGTCACTAGATAAGGGAGAAAGAAGGTCCAGCCGTATTTGACTAATTACATGGACCGTATACCAAAGTTTTCAAAAAGTTTCAACGATCAGGCTATAGGTCTGAATGCTCAACCAAGAATACCTGTTACTGAAAGAAATCAAGACATTCTTTTTTGCATCGTTTGTAAAGAATCTATCAGAGATTGAAAATCAAAGAATCTGCAGCATATTATTGAACATTACATGCCATTTTCATCGCTTCTAACTTTTTGAGGCATGCGAGTAACCTTTCCAATCATGATTACACAGTTCTCTTATGTTTGAAAACAATCATAGTATCCTGCTAATAATCTCTTCCGTAAATGAGGTATTATATCTAGCGGACAAGTCTTCAAGGGGTTAAAACTGGCGCATAATTGCTTTGTCCCACTTATTCCTGTTGGATGAAGTGCTGCGTTACGCTTGGATATAATAGAATAGTAACGAGAGTATAAATCCGGGGTTTAGTATGCTCCTTCATAGCTATGAAATTGAAGGGTCAAAAGTGAGTAGCAATGAGAAAACTTGAGCTGAAAATAAATTAGAACCGATTATGGAAACGAGAACCGGTTACTAAAATTTGGCGGTCGGGCAGGAGGCAGCAAAGGCTTGCCGCTTCTGCTTATGGAAGTACCTGAGGACCTTCAGACTTCCTCGCGCCTCTAATTGCATCTTCGCACCTTTAGTCATGTGAAATGACCTATGTCCGATTGTTCGTAAACTTTCAAGCATGGCAAATACCAGTATAGGTTTTATGTTTGAAATTCATAGCAAATGTAGAGATTAGCCTAATTCAACTTCAAAGGCGCTATAAAAATATCAGACTTTTGAGTTGGTTTGAACGCATAACTTGATCTATCAAATCTTCAAGTCGGATTCTTGAACTAATCCTTGTAATTCTTTCTCATTTTAGTCATTCCAATTGAAGGCAAGGATTTTGAAGACTGTTAGCATATGTCTTTTATTTTATGGCAGACTTACTCCTTTTTGCTGCACGGATTTCAAAGAAAATCGCCCTAAACCCGATATTTCTCTAAGCTGAAACTTATTATGGCTGAGACTGGATAAAATTGCAAGAGTTCCAATTTCATCCAGAGTAAATTACTTTTCACGAAGATTTTCGTTTGATCTTCTTGCTTGTAAAGTAATCAAAGGTGCGAAGAGTGATTATAGGCGCGAGGATGTCTGCAGCTCCCCAGGCACTTCCAGAAGCAAAAGGGGCTAGCCCTTGCTGCCTCATGCCTGACGTCCCTAAAATCTAGTAACATATTGCTAGTTGAAACATATACAGTCATTTCAATACGTATTGGTTTTTTCTACCGTATGCCAGCAACGCGGCGCAAACTCGAAGCGATGCGGCGCCTCACCAATCCATACCAATCCACACCAATCCACGTCATGTTGAGGCTGGAAGGCATACGGTAGAAAAAACCAATACGTATTGAAAACGACTGTATGCGGTTTTGCACAGCAACATTATCGTGATACATTTGGAAGAAGCAACAAGAATAACATTTTATGAACGAGATAGTTGGTGAAAAAGGAAACAATGAGCAATGCTGCCTCTGCGAGCATCAAAAATGTGTTGCACAACACCAACAAGAAAGCTCCGTATCATCGACTGTGTCGCACATCATAATGCAGCACAAAAGATAGTGTGCGCATTACAAACTTTATGTTGAGCATCACCATGCAGCACCAAAGTTGCTATGAAAATAGCAATTCTGTGTTGCACATCAGCATGCAACACCAAAGCTACGGTAGACCGTCCTGTGTTACAGTAGCCTTGGTGTTTCACGTCACCTTGCAACACCAATGCTACTGTAAGTGCTATCATTTCTGTGTCGTAAGCATGCGGAAAGCTCTCATTCGGTGTTGCGCACTACAGTGCAGCATCAAACTACTTTGATTTGGTGTTGCACGACATCATGCAACACCAAACGCACTGTAAGCCTGCCTCAGGCTGTGTTGCTCGCCACCATGCAACATGAAGCTACTGTAAGCAGCTTCAGATTGTTGCATTTACTGCACCCGCAAGCTACTGTAAACGCCATAGTAGTGTTGTGTTGCACGACACCATGCACCACCAAAGCTATTGTTAGCAGATTGATTCTGTGTTGCACATCAGTATGCATCACCAAAGCTGCTGTAAGCAGTATCAACTTTTGTGTTGGACGTCACCATGCACCGGTCTGCAAGTACAGTTGTTTTCAATACGTATTGGTTTCTTCTACCGTATGCCTTCCAGCCTCAACATGACGTGGATTGGTGTGGATTGGTATGGATTGGTGAGGCGCCGCATCGCTTCGGGTTTGCGCCGCGTTGCTTTTCTCGGCGGCGCCTCACCAATCCACACCAATCCACGTCATGTTGAGGCTGGAAGGCATACGGTAGAAAAAACCAATACGTATTGAAAACCACCATATACACACCATTAATTAGTGCGCTGTTGGAAATGGTAGAGCTATTGATGTTGCTAGCCGGCGCATTATCAGCTTACAGCTGTTCTCCAGCATCTCTTCTATCGCTGTTCTCGAATAGACACTAAGTGCCAATTGCAGGATCTTAAGTTGGCGCACATCAGCTCACCAATACAGTGAAAATGTCGAAACTGCTCTTGTTCCGAAACTTACGTACTTGTATGTTCCGAATAAGGACAGTCGTATACATGCGAGAGAACACGCAATAAGGGAGAGTCAGTATGCGGGTTCGGGGAACGAAACTCATATCGCCAATATTCGTATACGTATTTGCTGAGATTGGCTCGCTAAGTGTAAAAATTGAAAGCCACAAACATTATCTTCCTTCTTCGCTTTAGACGAAATTTTTCTCAGCGTCGCAGCTCAAATCCAGTGCTAAGAAAGTGGCCATATGTTCCGTTGATTCCATATGCCTTAAAAAAGTGATTTCTGGCATCGACAATAACTCAAAACATATGATAATACACATCTGTGCAATAACAAATGATAATCATAAAGCATTTTTCGACGCCAGTGGTACCTCCACATGCAATCAAGATGCTACTGAATACTTCTAGCTGCATTTTGTATTATGGTTTCGCCCTGCATGGTGTGGCCACCTTGCATAGTATATCCTATCCGTTTTGATGAGTTATTCTGTCCGTTTTGATAGTTACACACGAAAAGCGATAGTTCTCGCACTACAGACAACATCTACATCAGAATTATTATCAAAGCAGTATAACTGACTTAACCTATCCTTGTCAGTTGTAACTTAATACTAAACGCGGCGACCGACGTACTCTCATCGGAAAGTTCTCAGTAAAAACTTTTTCACCGTAACAAACTGCAGAAACTGTAAACTACTAACTGATGAAATTGAATCAAATGAGACAGGAATGCAAGAGAAATTATCGGAAATGAACAGGTTAATCCTATAAGATTAACAAGTATCGCGCATAGTGTGCAGCAAGCGTATCGTGTCACAAATTGACTCGAAGATACTTGAGAAATTCCGAAATATCAGATTTTACTACCGAACTTGAAATAAATTTGTTTTTTGTTTTTTTTTTCATGGATCCGTCATAAGAAACCCATACTTTTTCTTAATTCCTTTGATTGACTAATATCCATTCTTATAATTCTGCTGATTCGAACCTGCTTGAATATAGCACCAAGCACTTATTGATGATCGAAAGTTTCACAAAGTAGTGCTATTTGCTAGTTGTAAGCTACTGCAAGCACTTTCTGAAACTGAGTAAGTGAGCAACGAGGCAGTTACACTTACTTACGAGAAAGATCTAAGTCACAATGTTAGTTGAATAAATTGCTATCATTCTCTGTGTAGGTAAGAGATTAATTCAATATCTGTCACCGTAAGCGAAAGGTTTAAAAAAAAGATAGATGAGGATGCGAGCTATGGAATTGGGTGGCGGCTGTCACAGGGTAATCTACATAGTCTACAGTAGATTTAGGGCGTTAAGGTTGCCAAATAACTGCAGTGAAAATTTGTGCACTACTTCTAGTAACCAAGAAAAATGGACTTTAGAAGTCAAAGCAAAACAGCTTTGATATTCAATTGCTGAAGCACACGCAAGCACCATATTCAATACAGTGGAGTTATTGAGCGAAGCGAACATAATATCCGCAATGCGAGTGTCATACAAAAGCACTCACGGTGGAATTTCGACGAAATTTGCTATCTTTACAATCTGAGCAAAATTCATGAGAACGTGTCTTCGTAGGCTGGTAACTCGGCGAATTTCATAGACTGGAGCCTAGTCTTGCGCCATTCGATAGCACATCTCCTAGTAACTTCGACTAGTAAAGCAAGAAGGTAAGTGTGTTTGACAGACACGCGAGAGGTGGAGGCGAAGTTACGAGCTTTCGTGATGCAGTTACAGTCACCTCACCGTATCTCTCCAAGAAGACCCTATAATCCTCAAAGACCACGATTTTCGTAAAGAGCGTGTTCGAAAACCTCTTTAAGCGAAGTTTCCTTACAATTTAAGAGCATGAACATTTTGACCAAAATCCATCGGCCAGCTTCAGAGCGTAAAACGAGAAAAAATGAAATTACTCGAACAACTTGGAAAACTTGCTTATAAGGGTTATCCGACCTGCTGATTACGAAAACCACATCTGCTTAGCAAGAGAGCTTCATATTTTAGAGTTACGTTGAGAAAAATTTAGAACGACATGATATTTCCAGAATTCACCAGCCCTTCCAACTCCTATGGAAAGATGCCTGTGACTACTTTTTAGCGCTGCGTAATCTACAGAAAAAGTGCTATCGAAAGGTCCTTGCTGGAGTCTACTAGGGGCAATGCGTGCTGCTTTACACCTTCACGAAAAGACATCTACAGAAAAATTTGAGAATATTGAAATCGGAATATCAAGGATATGCTGTGTATCGAAAGACTTGCCTTGATGAACTGAGCACAAAGCTTTCTTCGGATTCAGAATATGTTCATTCCGAAGGAAAATACGGCGAGTAGAATTTAGAAACGCGTGATTTTTCCAAAATTCACCAACGCTTGTATCTCTTTTGGGAGACAGTCTGCAGCTACTCTTGAACGCACGATAACCTACAAGAACAGTACTATCGAACAGTGCTTACTGGATTCTTTTACGTTACACGACGCTGCGTTACATCCTTGCGAAAAGACCTCCACAGAAAAAATTCGAAAAAACTGGAAATGGAATATCGAGAGCACACTGTATACCAAAATATTTGCCTCGACGATCTGAACACAATGCTGCTTCTGGATTCGGAATATATTCATTCCGAAGGAAGTTATGGCGTTGCGTACTCTGCGTGATTCGCATGGTTTCGCGGATCCTGAAATGTCGCAAACTTCCCGGATTATCACGCACTGGCGAAAATCCCGGGATTCCGCGAAGTTCACGGAAATTTTGACATTCTGTACGCGGTATTGTGGTCTTGAGCAGATCTTAGAACAAATTCAATCAGAGTGGCTCTCTACCATACTCCTATAGTATACTGTCTATGTGTCATCAGCGACAGATCAATGTTAATACTCTAGCACACTGATTCAACCAAAATAATAATCGATAATTCTGAAAACTAAAATTGTATTCGGAATCCCCATGCTCGATTACCCCCCTGTGCAAACTCCCAGCCCCGTAGCTGAAACTTTGCAAAAAAAATCGATAAAATCGATAAAATCGATATCGATCGATGACGAAAAGTAGCCTATGACACCCGCCGGGGCCCGAAGTGTATGTGTGCCAAGTTTGGTCCGGATCGGTTCAGAAATGGATTTTTCTATTCGGAACATACGTACAGACAAACCGACAAACAGACGTTCAGCTTCATATATAAGATGATGCGTCTCGTCGGCTGAATCGAACGGTGTTCTCGGATTCAGAACTCGTCCATTCTGAAGCGAGATATGGCTAAATTGACGATCATTCCGGCGCACTGCGGCGGAGTGTGGCGGACTCTGCCACACTTCGGCGCGCTCTGCCACACTCCGGCGCACTGCGGCAGAGTGCGGCGGAGTGCGCCGCAGTCCGGCGACTTTTTTGACAAATTATGAGCGGTATTGTATATCATTCTATCGAGTTGGTTACAACTCAGATTTGCACAGCAAATTAACCCACATCTTTTTTACCGCAGATTACGGTGGAAACTTAAAGCAAACTGTCATTGCGAAATATCTGTCTCTAAGATCTTTTCAAAACCCGGAAATATGTAAAAATGGTGCTCACGCCCTCTAATCTTATTAGTAAACTTGTCACAAGTCCATTGAAGTGTTCTGAAGCAAGTGGCACAGTTTTAGACTAGTTTTTGAAGCAGAAACTATCTTATTAGCCAGAAGGCCGCTAGGTATACACTAGGTTGTGGCAGAATTATAATAATTCAAGTCAGAAGTGCTTTCTCAAAGCTGCTTTTCCCAAGTATATGTCCCCTGCTACCAAATTCCTAAGCTTTCTGAAAGTTTTCTTTAGATACAGAAATACCGTTTCCCAGCTACTCATTTCATAAAGCTATAGCCGTTTGAAGCAAAAGTTTTGAAAAAAATCGTTTCTTGCGTTTAAATCTCTTCCTTGCTGGTGCTCGTAGTTACAATTATGTTAGGTACAAGTATTAGTTTAATCATTATTAAGATGAAGCTTATTGCTAGTTAACACGCTCTAAGAGACTCCGTGGAACTCCCGTCAGTTGTATTGCAACTTGAAATTCTTGCGGTAATCCCTGCGGTGACAAAAAGCTTTCAGCGATTTGTTATTATCTGTAAGTCTAGGATGTAAAGCGGTTTTACAAGATGGCAGCCAAGAGTCCAAAAAATACCTTGAGGTTGAGAGTTATTGAAAAATCAATTTACACTTGACGCTCTTTATAACATGAGCAATGAGTGACATATGATTGTTTCGTAGTTGGCGTTTCATCGAGAGAGAATTCACCACTGTAGTACTTTTTGCGATAGCACTCACAAATATATAATTCTGCTACCTCCATATGATTTTGGGTGAATCAGCTGTGAACTTTTTCAGCAAGTTTTGTTCCAGCCAAAGAACACCTTTCCTTGCGGTGTTGGTTCTGATAAGAGCTTATCGCTAAGAACGCTTTCCATAAGCGATATTTGTGCTATATTGCACAATATGTGTCATGTCCCAATCGGTGGCATTCTGCTTTCCTCATTGTTATGTTCAATTTCGTGTCATTTTCACTTGCCAAATTTTGTTTTGCTGGCAGCGAAGAGGCATGGGTACCATTCCAATAGGTACAAAATTCAGATTTGATATACAGTACAGCAGCTACTCCGTGATCGTAACCTTTGCCCCATTCTTTTGGAGTTGGTTTCTCCCCGGTAGGCCGGCTAAAGTTGGCCAATATAAAGGCTACTGCATGACGAAGGCGCAGAAACAGTATAAGTTGAGCGTTTGCGAATGCGAGTGCTTTATCAACCCTTGGCTAGCTTCTCGATCCCCTCTAGAGTTTTACAAGCAAAATCGCAGGATGAGAAAGACACACCTTTGCTTCACCGCCGGTGCACTTGATGTTATGGTGCGACCGTATCCTTGATGACAGTAGTGCCAATAAGTCACGTTTAGTGACTTGTAGATGAAATCATCGCACTACCCTATCATAGCCCACATAATGATAAAAACGGCATGAAGTCATTTGTAACGGCTATGCACTTATAACTAGCACCACAAACTAAACACTCTAACTGATATATCACTCCTGTTTTAGCGCAATCTCCGATGCTGTTATGAGGACAAACTACGCACTCTTTCGAGATACAGTATTTGTCATAGAGCCCGTTTCGTACAAGCCGTTTCTTCAGATTATCGCTCGGAACGTTCACTAAAATGACATCGCTGCTCAACTGTGTTCGTTTAATGCTCTGTCGTATTGCAACACTAATTTCATCTGAGACGAAAGGAAGACAGAGCGCTATTTTGTTGTTTTGCTGAGCAGCATTACGCAAAGAACATGGTCTACCATGAGTATGATGCATCAGATAGCCATTTCCTTTCGCAATGCTCAGCGCGACATTTCGCGACTCTTTCTGTCCTTCTGCTCCCGTACAAACTTGTGTTGCTGTTCTTATCATATTTCGAATGATGGCATTCTTAACGGCCGATGGATGTGCCGAACGAGCATGCAACAGGATGTTTTTAGAGCTGCTTTTATGATACCATTTAACATTTGCGCTACGGCCAGACAGTTTGATCTGAACGTTCAAGTACGGAAGCCAACCGTCAACCGGCTGTTCACGCGTGAACCTTATGTACTACGATTGCTGATTGAGCAAACGGAAACACTCGTCCATTTCGGACTGAGTAGATGTTACTATGCAGCAATCGTCCACGTAACGACAGTACATAAGTGGAAGTCTTGACAGCACAGGTTTCTCGACCTTATTCATAAAGCATATCGCAAGTGCTAGAGCAAGCCTTTGTCCCATTGCAAGTCCCCTTAGTTGAGCGAAGTAGGTACCTGACCATCGAAAGATATTACAATCTAGACATTCTTTGATCAGGACCATGATGTGACGTTTGCTCAATCCAAAGGTCTGAACACTTGCACTAAATTCATCCAACATTTCGGATACCGCTTGTAAGGCGTCGTCATTCTGTACGTTAGTATACAAGGATATCACGTCAAATGATTCAGCCACGCAACCATAATAAGTTGTGTTGGAGGTCCAACCGACAGAATATCTTGGTTTCTGAACAGAATTGTGGGGCAATTACTGGACAAGATACCTTCCCATTTAGCAAACACTAAACAATTCCTCGACCGCTTGAAATCCACCAATTTTGAAAATGGTTGCGTGGCTGAATCATTTGATGTGATATCCTTGTATATCAATGTACAGAATGACGACGCCTCACAAGCGGTATCCAAAATGTTGGATGAATTTAGTGCAAGTGTTCAGACCTTTGGGTTGAGCAAACGTCACATCATGGTCCTGATCAAAGAATGTCTAGATTGTAATACCTTTCGATGGTCAGGTACCTACTTCGCTCAACTAAGGGGACTTGCAATGGGACAACGTCTTGCTCCAGTACTTGCGATATGCTTTATGAGTAAGGTCGAGAAACCTGTGCTGTCAAGACTTCCACTTATGTACTGTCGTTACGTGGACGATTGCTGCATTAGTAACATCTAATCAGTCCGAAATGGACGAGTGTTTCCGTTTGCTCAATCAGCAATCGCAGTACATAAGGTTCACGCGTGAACAGCCGGTTGACGGTTGGCTTCCGCACTTGAACGTTCAGATCAAACTGTCTGGCTGTAGCGCAAATGTTAAATGGTATCGTAAAAGCAGCTCTAAAAACATCCTGTTGCAGGCTCGTTCGGCACATCCATCAGCCGTTAAGAATGCCGTCATTCGAAATATGATAAGAACAGCAACACAAGTTTGTACGGGAGCAGAAGGACAGAAAGAGTCGCGAAATGTCGCGCTGAGCATTGCGAAAGGAAATGGCTATCTGATGCATCATACTCATGGTAGACCATGTTCTTTGCGTAATGCTGCTCAGCAAAACAACAAAATAGCGCTCTGTCTTCCTTTCGTCTCAGATGAAATTAGTGTTGCAATACGACAGAGCATTAAACGAGCACAGTTGAGCAGCGATGTCATTTTAGTGAACGTTCCGAGCGATAATCTGAAGAAACGGCTTGTACGAAACAGGCTCTATGACAAATACTGTATCTCGAAAGAGTGCGTAGTTTGTCCTCATAACAGCATCGGAGATTGCGCTAAAACAGGAGTGATATATCAGTTAGAGTGTTTAGTTTGTGGTGCTAGTTATAAGTGCATAGCCGTTACAAATGACTTCATGCCGTTTTTATCATTATGTGGGCTATGATAGGGTAGTGCGATGATTTCATCTACAAGTCACTAAACGTGACTTATTGGCACTACTGTCATCAAGGATACGGTCGCACCATAACATCAAGTGCACCGGCGGTGAAGCAAAGGTGTGTTCGTCTTTCTCATCCTGCGATTTTGCTTGTAAAACTCTAGAGGGGATCGAGAAGCTAGCCAAGGGTTGATAAAGCACTTGGTGGGGCAGACATAAGATCCATAATCCCGCACCGCTTTAGGCCTCTGAAGACGACGAGTAGTCGAAACGTTAGGCCACTGATGTTAATAAAGCTTCACCCAAACCTCGTGCTGGCAAAGCAATACTGACACAATTTCAAACATGCCGAGGTTTCAACAAGAGAGGACAAAAGACTTATCCCAAGCATCCTTCTTTGCTATTGATCGTCGGTTTTCTGAATAAGATAAGTAGTATGTAGTGCCTAAGTTTTTGCTTTAAGTTGTATAATTTGGTCATCTCCGACCTGCTCACGTACCCCTACATGATAAGGTGAATAGTGTAGCAAGATGAAAAAGGTTTTAGGTTTTATGTGTGGTGTTATACATGTAGGTGCCAATTCTCGCTCCAGGCATTATTTTCCAGACATCATTCAGTTTAAGATCGTGCAACTATAAAAACCATGTATAATAATCTTTTTCAAAAAAGCTTAGCTGCGCTATGTACGGTCCTTGAACTAAAAAGGTTATGGATAGTAAAATCTTCTTTTCTCCTGTCAACAGCCAAAATTAAGCTTGACTTCAGATGCGTCAAATGCTTTCAAATCGCATCTTACTCGAACACGTGTTTAGTCTCTAACCTCACCCTCGCGTCAGCAGACTGTGTGTATGTAACGTAGTTTTAGATTATCTGGATATGCATTATGCGAGCGATATATTTCCGAATCTTATCTCTGTCATCTTTATTTCCTCGCCGTGTGTGTTGTCAAATCTCCGTTCCATTCGCATCCGTTGTTATTCTGCCCAATGATCACAATAAAAAATAGTCAAGCCTTTGACCTCATAGTTCATTTTCTTGCTAATTTCTAGCTCATCAATTTGTGTCTCATCAATATTTAATTTTGACTGCTTTCAAGACTAAGCCACTGTCTGGATAAACTTGGAGCAATTCCCTCTCCATACCTTCTCTACTCTTCAACAAACTGTACTTTGACTGAACTTTTATTGCTCACTCCTCATTTGCATGCGTTGATTGGACCCCGATGTTATATTACAGTTGTTTCGCAATACTCATAGTTAACGTAAACTTTCTCTTCGTAACTCACTCCTATATGAGCCTCGAGTCGACCACTCAGTGAAATCGAAATTTGCTCTCTTATATCCCATGTCATTTGAGGTGTCCTTCGAATGGTGGTGGTACGATGACTGCGGTTCCACTACAAAGGCAAGTTCCTGCTCAGATAACGTATCCACTCTTTTTAGAATGTTTTCATATGTACATTCAATAATTTACATCCTCGTTGTGTCCATTCTGTTTCGCTCGATGACCATGTGTACGCAAAATTTATAGATTGATTATTCGCGTTGAGAGGATTAAGATACCCTTTTCACACAAAAGTTGAAATAATGTATTGAGCATCGTTGCTTCAGTTCCTATGCAGTCATTTCTTATTCAGTCATCCAGTTTTGAAAATCTTGTTAGCCGAGAGTACTATTCATAATCTCATAACATTGGGCAGGCAGCGTAGAAATAGAATAAACAGTTCCTGATGCTTCGTTTACAATTTTTGATCCGCACTTCTTCCAAGTGTGCCTTGCTACAAATTTGAGACAACAACAAAGTAAATCTTTCTAAATCTTTCAGATTTAAGCTTTATCCGTCTAGCTAGGGACTGTTTCCGTCACATAATATAAGAGATCAGGATGTGTTTAGTTTTAGTAATCATAAATTCGATGGGTATTTTGCTGAGCGCATTCAGGCATGTATTCCTCATTCTATTCTAGTCCACAGACGAAACGCATATATGCATCCATCTGCACTTAGAAGGTTAATATCAATTTTGTTCTTTGTTTTAATAGCGTTACATAGAGCTAAGACACATTTGAAGCTCTCTTATATGTTGTGCTACACAGTAAAAGTAGTTTTTGGCATCTTGACTGGTTATTGCTAAATGAAAAAAGAAGCAAAATTAACGAATCATCGGACGCAAAAAGCTAAATCTTTTGCTCAAAATCTTCGCTGGGCTAGAACACTTGATATCTTGTATTGATCTTGTTCAAATTTTCGCTGTTCATCAGTTCTCAAAAATACTATAATTAAACGTCAGTGTGCATCGAATCTCGAATCAAATATGTTTACAAGAGTGAGTTACGTTCGCTGCATTCTATTTTATTGGTCTATAACCTACAGATTTGTTTCATAGGGCACTCACCAGACGGGGTTATCAAATTGTTATTTGTTCGATTACCACTTCCAATTATCCTTGTGCACTCCTCAGAGTTTACATCCGCATCTGTACCATCAAATCCCGTAAAAATAGTCAGAGATGCATCTTTTCGCTTTGTGAGTCTTACAGAGTCAGCTCTTCCTTTTTATTTTACGCGAACTTTTTGAATTATTTTACTTATAAGTATTGGAACTATTAAAAACGTAAAAAGTAAGAGCAAAGCCTCGCACATATTTTATTCATACCTTTCATACTTTCACCGTTCTAAACGTCACCAATTCTTTTGTACTAAAAATGACGTATGTACTTGATTTAGTTTAACAAAGAATGTGACTAACATACTAGTTCATTATTACTAATCCAAATGAAGTCGTGGATTTTGTGTTGTCAGAGTAATAAACCTTCCCATTCACGTCAGAAATTGCGATTTATGTGTAACTAGCTGGCATACCCGGCTCCGCCGTATCCGGACCAAACTTGGCACACATACACTTCGGGCCCTGGCGGGTGTCACAGTCCACTTTTCGTTATCGATCGATGTCGATTTTACCGATTTTTATCGATTTTTTTGCAGAGTTCACTTACAGGGCTAGGAGTTGGCACAGGGGGCGAAGTGAGCATGGGGATTCCGAATACAACATTAGTTTTCAGGATCGTCCATTACTTTTATCGATTTTATCGATTTTTTTTGTAAAGTTTGACCTGCGGGGCTGGGAGTTTGCACAGGGGGGTAATCGAGCATGCTGATTACGAACACAATATTAGTTTTCAGGATCGTCCATTACTTTTATCGATTTTATCGATTTTTTTTTGTAAAGTTTGACCTGCGGGGCTGGGAGTTTGCACAGGGGGGTAATCGAGCATGCAGATTACGAACACAATATTAGTTTTCAGGATCGTCCATTACTTTTTCGATTTTATCGATTTTTTGAAAATTTGAGCTAGGGGGCTGGAATTTGGCACAGGAGTGTAATCCAGCATTCAGCATGCTCGATTACCCCCCTGTACCAACTCCCAGCCCCCTAGCTAAAACTTTGCAAAAAAATCGATAAAATCGATAAAAGTAATCGATAATCCTGAAACCCAATATTGTATTCGGAATCCCCATGCTCGATTACCCCCCTGTGCGAACTCCCAGCCCCGTAGCTCAAACTTTGCAAAAAAATCGATAAAATCGATAAAAGTAATCGATAATCCTGAAACCCAATATTGTATTCGGAATCCCCATACTCGATTACCCCCCTGTGCCAACTCCCAGCCCCGTAGGTGAACTCAGCAAAAAAATCGATAAAAATCGATAAAATCGATATCGATCGATGACGAAAAGTAGCCTATGACACCCGCCGGGGCCCGAAGTGTATGTGTGCCAAGTTTGGTCCGGATCGGTTCAGAAATGGAATTTTCTATTCGGAACATACGTACACACAGACATACATACAGACAGACAGACAGACATACAGACAAACAGACATTCAGCTTTATATATAAGATAATACTCCCTACTGGTATAAGGCCTGCGCGATTAATAGTTGGTGAGTTTGCGGCCGTTGCACACGCGGGGCCACAATCCTCCAACCACTCCAACAATCCCGTACTTTTCAAAATCGCTTTAGGTAATTGGAAGCTAACATCCTATAACAGAAAGTGTCTGAAAGGTGAAAGATAGTAGGGGAAGCACAATGCGCGTGCAGTGGCCGCAAGCTCACGGACTCCCGCGATCACGCAGAGCCCCCTTGCCTGATAGGGATTGGGCTTGAAATCAGCTTAGGGTTGAAAGCTAGCTTAAAGCAGAAACAATACAAAAAAGCACATGGGTTGATAGATTTTGTCAAGTTTTTTCTTCCTGGTGAAGTAATTAGAAATTGATTTGAAATATGTATGGTCCAAAGTGTAGTTTGCACTGCAAGAAAAATTATTTTGTTTTTAATCTCGTTTTCTACTTTATAAATTCCTTTTTCAGCGTGCTTCATTTGCTTTATCTTGATGCGGATTATGTAAATAGGGTTGTTCCACCAGTTTTCCATGACTGTCCTGCTGAATTTATTCCGGGGAAGGATGGAAAATACGCTCTGTGCAACATCACCACCGAGGATACTCCATGCGAACTTCTGAGAGTAAGAATTAGAAGAATATTGAAATTTTCTCAAGGCAAATTCTAGGAGCTACACAAAGCGAAAAATTTCCGATTCTATGGATTTACCCTAGTTCCTGTAATCCTATCCGTTTTAGCAATGCTACTCAATATAATTTATTTGATTATGCAATTACGAATATATTTCAGAGAAGATGAAAGGTATGTTGCTATTATTGGTTTTCGCTACTGGTATTTTCAATGGTGTAATGTCACCCATATTGTTTTCAGTGCAAGAAAGAGATATTTATTTCTGATAAGCCGATCTCTCAGTACCATTATGTCCCTCATCTTACTATATGTCGTACTTATTTGTTGGCAAGCAAAAGGATTTGCCTACGCAAGTACTATGATTTTTATGCTACTTGGAAGTCTAAATTTCCTTTCGATTACAGGTAACGCTTCCTTTCGCAAATTTCAGATTTTAAAATTTTTTGAGAAATTAGAATGTGAACCGCCAAATATTTGTCGTTGTATATTTTTCTGTGAAAACAATTTGCGACATTGTTTTTGAGTCTTTACAGCAAAAAACTATGAGGTTGACCCTTTGATGTAAAATCCAAATCAAAGAAGACAGCCACACATTGCTTCAAAAAGTACAGCTAAGCTTAAGCTGGAAAAAAAGATCCAATTATGTCTTCACTACTACTTCTCTAAAAGTCCATTCATTCCAGGTACCTACGTAGCATTAACCGTTCTGCTTTACACGGCAATCGTTTTTCCTTTCTACTATAGAGAGATAACCATCAGAAACTGTTATTTGTTGATTTCCTTGATCTGGTCAATCTCATTGTTAGCATCTGTGAGTGTTTTGAAATAATCTTGAATTCTACAGTTTTCAAAGATAAGTGATTTTTAGACCTGTGTAGGACTTTGGGGCGCAACGCTATTCTACCCGGATACTGCTCCGTTACCGTGCACTTTCGAGGGTTGCCAAGTACCAGTGGTGATGCTACTCGGTCGGTAAATTTAAGTGCAATAAACCTTTGATTCAACTGGCTTGGCAGCTGAAAGGCAGGGCTTCGTGACCCTGCCTTTCAGCTGCTATTAAGGCTAGGAGTGATCAGAGAGAGCGCGCAAGGGAGAGACGCAGACTGCGTTGCGGGCGCGAGCGGCCTTAACTAGGACGCAAAGCCCCGCCTTCCAGTCGCCAGGCCAAGGTTATCTACATAAAAGGCTTGTAAATCTCTCTGCTACCACGAAGAGTTTTGCAGAGCTTCTTTCGTGAAAGAAAAAGTTTGTAGAAGAAGTGTTTTATGAACATGAGTCTAATGAATTTCAGGAAGTGGCCTTGCTTTGTCGTGCGGATCCGTTTTGGGGATTTATGCTACTCTCATTATCGAATTACAAATCCGACTGCGTCGGCGAGGATCGCTGGGCGGAAGCGTAAAGGTACATTCTTACCAAAAAATCTCACTAAAATTTCCCACAGTCCTTTTCCTTTCCGATTAGAACAGAACATAGTAACGCGCCCAAAGCGTAGACATTTATCCTGCACCAGGGCGTACCGAGGGGGAGGGGAAGCGCTTCCAACTTCCCCCCCCCCCCCCCTCCCGAAATTTTTGCAAGTTGCTTGAGTTATAAAAGGTGCAAGTTACTTATTTGTGCTTATAAGTAACTAAAATAATATTTAGAAATTTTTCAATAATTCAATTTAGCCTAATTTTGGGGTTATGGGCCAGCAAAAATTTTGAGAAGCGTAACAAAAACTTTTTCTGGGTGCTTGGCGTTAGCCACGCACCTTAATCAGAATTTTTTTTGTCGTCTTCCCCCCCCCCCCCCGCACGGAAATCCTGGTACGCCACTGTCATGCACAGATTTTATCTCTTTACAGTGTGGACGTCATGACGAGTGCCAAAAGAGTCATATACGAGCAATGAAGGGGCTTGGCATAAATATGATGACTTTCGCCATTGGATCGGTCCCCATACTCATCGTTTATCTTGTGGCTTTGTGGAATTTGGATAGCCTTGCTTCGTTAGGTCGGTCATCTGCATAATAACGAAGGAAACGGGAACGGAAACGTAGATTACAAATTGTCGTCTGATTATGAATCATTTTTGCCCTTATCAAAGATTTTCAAATATCTCGTGTCATCATCTATAGAATCTTCTCATGGTAAATGCCCATAAATTAATTATCTAACTTAAAGCTGAAAGTCAACGTTTGTGTTTTAAAAAATTCTTCGCAGCTTTTCTGAGCCGTATTAACAACTATTGAGTTCAAATTGCGAGAGCTGTTTCATGCACAAATCCGTCCAAACCAACTCAGCTTGAAAAATAATGGAACACCTCAAACGCAGAAACTTTTGTCCGAAAGGTACATAGAAATTCGAAAATGTTGGGTTTAGTAGGCCTTAGCAAAACTTAGCAAGTGCGTAATGGGCATATACCACATCCTGAAACATTCCGAGGACAAAATCTAAAAACTATTTTTGCTAAAAATTCTTTGACTTCTTTAGGAGAAGGAGAAAAATCACCATGCAAAACTTACTTGAACGGTCGATTATTCGTTAAGGTCGAAATACTGGCAGCTACAGCTGCTATCGTATGGTGAGCAATTATACTTTTTATACTTAGCATTCATTTTTTATTATGATCTACGAAAACCCTATTTTAGGTTGATAGCCATGATATTGGATCCCATAATCAATACCGTTGCTGATCGAAAAATCATGTCTATGATGAAGAATTGGGTAAGACTCGCAATTCACCTATATAGGCAAAAATATTCAACGAAACATTTTTTAGACGCGATATTTTCGAAAAACCGTGAAATCGGGTTCATCGGATGCTAGGTTTTAAATGTTATTGCTGTGTTTGACAGATTTCGATTGACATTGAGCCAAATGTTTACGAATTTGATATCACTCGCACTATCAAAAGACTATCTTTAACATTCATGTTCAAATTGATTCGTAGTAACGAGACAAGCCACGGGAATATCTACTACATCTCCTTACAAACTTCAAATTATTTAAAACGTGGAGAAACACAAATTATGTGCTATTCGATGTCCTGTTGGCAATAAAAATTGCTGCTTTCGATACGCTTTTTGAATCACAAAACCAGCTACAGCAGAAACCAAATCTTCACTGACAAAGTCTGTGGAAGTCGGGATTTCTCACTAACTCTTGAACCAAAGTAAGTCGTTCTTTTGCAAACTCCCTAATATGAGAAATTCGCATGCTGTATACGAACCTTCATCATGAACTGGCAGACTTTTCTGTTCATTGTAATCGATGACTGATCATAATACAGGGTGTCCCAAAAGTATGTATACGCTGTTTGATGGTTGACATCTCTTTTCCCAAGAAGTGTTTTGCTTACCTTTTGGAACCATTTTATAGAGCTGGGCTTCAACTCAAATTTACAGTATAGATCAAATCACCGTTCGCTCTTCATTACTGTAGGAATACGGTAAAAATTCAAGAAAGGTTGTGAGCCATCAAGGCCCTTATTTCGCCTCAGGAAGCAAGCCGAACAACAAGAGAACTTATGCTACGCCAACTGAAGCCAAATACAATCAAATATGATGTTTGCACTTTACCGCAATTTTTCCCTTATAAGTTATGCCAGATAGAGAGCGCAATAGCTGTTTTTACAGGACTCCATAAAATCGTGAATACACCAAAAGTTGGATAATAAATCAGCAAGCTTGAAAACCTTAGTACATCACTTTTCAAATTTTTTTGGAAACTATTTTTGAAACATTGCAAGTCCGTAGTGACGCTATAAGCTGAAAGTTCCTACCGTAATCTTACAGTAGTGAAGAAAGATCCATGATTCGCTCCATACTGCAAATCTAAGTTGAGCCAGCTCTACAAAATCGTGCTTAGAGGTAAGCAAAAGATCTTGGGAAAAGAGATATCAACGATCAAACAGTGTATACATACTCTTGGGACACCCTGTATTATTATTATTAAGTCGTTCCATAAATTCGTAGCGTTTTCATTTTCGTCCTCATACCTTTGAGGAGCGGTTGATTTGCGGCAAGATGCGTATAACATGAGGAATGGCTGTTTGTGTTCTTTAAAACATGTCCGTTAATTTCGGCGGAGAGCTGATTCACCCCGACATCGTACCTTCCAAAGTTGGAAATCAAGTACAGATCAAATATATAAAATATAGAAATAAAATAATAATAAAAATAATAATAATAAAATATAAATATATCGAATACAGCAAGGCTACTGTAAGCAACATCAGTGTGTTGCGTACAGTCGTTTTCAATACGTATTGGTTTTTTCTACCGTATGCTTTCCAGCCTCAACATAACGTGGATTGGCTTGGTTTGGTGTGGATTGGTGCGGCGCCGCCGAGAAAAGAAACGCGGCGCAAACCCGAAGCGATGCGGCGCCTCACCAATCCATATCAATCCACACCAATCCACACCAATACGTCATGTTGAGGCTGGAAGGCATACGGTAGAAAAAACCAAAACGTATTAAAAACAACTGTATACCCTGCAGCAGCCAAGCTACTGTGAACGTCATTACCACAGCTGTGTTGCACGATACCATGCAGCACCAGTGCTACTGTTAGCAGATTAATTCTGTGCTGCACATCAGCATGCATCACCAAAGCTACTGTAAGCAGCATCAATTTTTGTGTTGGACGTCACCATGCAGCAATCTGCAAGTATTTTCACAAAATTAATTAGTGCGCTGTCGTAACTAGTAGAGCGGATGTTGCTAGCTGGCGCACCATCAGCTTACAGCTGTTCTCCAGCATCTCTTTTATCGCTATCACTTACGCACTATGTGTCAGTTGCAAGACTTTAAGTTGGCCACGTCACTCACCAATACAGTGAAAATGCCAAATCCTTATCTCTTGTTTCACTTACGTACTTATATGTTCCGAATAAGGACAGTCGTATACATGTGAGAGAACACGCAATAAGGGAGAGTCAGTAGCGGGTTCGGGGAACGAAACTCATATTGCTAATACTCGTATGCGTATTTGCGAGATTGGCTTGCTAAGTGTAAAAATTGAAGGCCGCAAACATTATCTCCCTTTTTCGCTTTGGACGAAGCTTTTCTCAGCGTCGCAGCTTGAATCCAGTGCTAAGAAAGTCGCCATATGTTCCGTTGATTTATATGCTCCAAAAAAGTGATTTTCTGGCATCGACAATAACTCAAAACATATGATAATACACATCTGTGCAATAACAAATGATAATCATAAAGCATTTTTCGACGCCAGTGGTACCTCCACATGCAATCAAGATGCTACTGAATACTTCTAGCTGCATTTTGTATTATGGTTTCGCCCTGCATGGTGTGGCCACCTTGCATAGTATTAGGTTGTAACAGAATTAATGCAGGTTTTCTGAATTTTGTGTTTGGATCACTATAACTTTTTACACAAGTAGTCTTTTCGAATGCAGCGAGAATCGTTGTAATCAGCAAACCTTTCTCAACTCAATATGCATTATTTTGTTGTTGTAGCTTCATTGAGAAAAATCTTATAGCCCGAATTCTGCCAAGAATTTTTTCGGAAAACCTTCACCTTGAGAGACCATAACTTACTATCAAATGTAGTAAGGTAGCGCAAATATAACTCACTGTGTAGTCTATGATCGGTTGTGCAGCAGGGCCGAATTCGGAATTGAAAAAGAATTCTTTGCGAGAGGATATTTGAAAAAATTTTGAAAGTACTCATTTTTTCGACTTTTCTGAGAATTTGAAAAATCGCTTTTCTGGAACTTTTGAATTTTTTCAAAGCTGAATAGGGAGAACGGCTCCCGATTTTTTCAGCCATAAATGTCTTAAACCTATTCTTCCTATGTAAAGCCGAAGCTCCGCAGTCGCTTCGCGCTGAGGATTTTTATGTAGGGCAGACAGACCACAGTGACCGTTAAATTTTGCTCTGAAATTTCTCGGCTCAGATGTTTTTAGAATTCATGATTCAGCATGCATTTTATAACATAGCTCACTCAAAAATACTATGTAAATTTGCAGCGAATTCCGATTGTTCTGGTGGTTTTAGAGCCAGGTATGTTGAGAGAGAGAATTTCGAGGTTTGGTTTCTTGAGTTCATGGGCTCAGAGCTTCAAGACAAATTCACTTCCACTGCAACGAAAGAATGCATAAGAAATTAGAAGAAAAGAGCTTTTAAATGACATGCAAGATTCTCTGGGAGGGCAGTTTTTCTTTCTAAACCAGCATTCTGAAAAAGGTGAGCGAAAAACCTGCATTAATTCTGTTACAACCTAATATATCCTATCCGTTTTGATGAGTTATTCTGTCTGATAGTTACACACGAAAAGCGATAGTTCTCGCACTACAGACAACATCTACATCAGAATTACTATCAAAGCAGTATAACTGACTTAACCTATCCTTGTCAGTTGTAACTTAATACTAAACGCGGCGACCGACGTACTCTCATCGAAAAGTTCTCAGTAAAATCTTTTTCAGCGTAACAAACTGCAGAAACTGTAAACTACTAATCGATGAAATTGAATCAAATGAGGCAGGAATGCAAGAGAAATTATTGGAAATGAACAGGTTAATCCTATAGATTTAACAAGTATTGCGCATAGTGTGCAGCAAGCGTATCGTGTCACAAATTGACTCGAAGATACTTGAGAAATTCCGAAATGTCAGATATTTACTACCGAACTTAAGGTAAATTTGTTTTTTGTTTTTTTTCATGGATCCGTCATAAGAAATCCATACTTTTTCTTAATTTCTTTGATTGACTAATATCCACTCTTATAATTCTGCTGATTCGAACCTGCTTGAATATAGCACCAAGCACTTGTTGATGATCGAAAATTTCAAAAAGTAGTGCTATCTGCTAGTTGTAAGCTACTGCAAGCACTTTTTGAAACTGAGTAAGTGAGCAACGAGGCAGTTGCACTTACTTACGAGAAAGATCAAAGTCATAATGTTAGCAGAATAAATTGCTATCATTCTCTGTGTAGGTAAGAGATCAATTCAACATAACTAGGTATATTCAATGTGCCGGAGGGCAAACATAAAATCTATATCCAGCTGATCTGCACCATTGCACCGGAAGATTCATAGAATGAAGACCACAAATTTTCGGGGTGTATGTCAAGAGGCGCGATTTTTATTGCCAGATGAACACCAAATAGCATATAATAAGTGTTTTATAACATTCTAGAAGTATTTAAACTTTAGAAGGAGATATATCAGGTAGTTGCGTGAGTTGCTCAATCTTGCTAACTTGGAATCAATTAACAGCAATTTTGAAGGTCAAAAACCCATGAAAATGCAGTCTAGAACAAAATCGTAAATATTTCGGTCCATTTTCAGCAAAAGTCATCAAACTCAGCAGCTGGTAACCACAGACAGGTAGTAAGCCATGCATTTTATCTGGTACTTTTTGAAGACTTGCACAGCACCAAACTGGAGTACGGAGTTAGTGACAGCCGGAAAAATCGCGCCTCCTGACCATCTCCCAATTTTCGGGACACTCGATACAGACTTTGGGTGTTACCTATCCAATTCTGCTGCTCAACATCTTATTTCAGACGACAACCTTGACCACTCTTATCGTTGCTCTTGAATCACTAGTCCTTGTATCTCTGTGGACTTAAAGGCAGCGTCCAGGCAAGTCTGGACCTATGGGGATTTCATGTGGAAAGTACTTCTGGGGCCCTAACTAAGCCACTGCCCAACCGGCAGCTCAGGTAGTGCCCTAACGGCTGAGATATTCCCTTCGAAACTGGACCCCGCGACCGTGTTTCGCATGGATTCATGGCGCAAAGCGTGGATCCTGGCGCGAAACTTCCATGAATCCATGCGAATACGTTCGCGGGGCCAGTTTCGAGAGGAATATCTCAACCATTAGAGCACTACATGAGCTGCCGCTTGGGCAGTGCCTTAGTTAGGGCCCCAAAAGTACTTTCCACGTAAAAGCCCCATGGGTCCAGATCTGCCTGAACGCTGCCTTTAACAAAGTGCTGACGGCGCTTCGCTTCAAACATTTCAGTGAGCAAACAAGCGAGTGCATGAAAATATAGGTCGCTTCAAAACACTGGCATTCCACTATGCAAATGCGTCATCTTTTTTGATCCATAATTGCACAACGGTTGTTGAATCATGGGCGATCGAGAGTGGTTTGCCGCGCTAGCAAACATTGTGCCAATGCGCTAAATCGTTCCAGCCTGTCTCGCTTACAAGTAGATTTTGAGGATTATCCCGGTGTCTGAATGCAAAGATCCATTGCGAATGCATTGGAATTCGCTGCACATAAGTGTTTTCAGCATTGTAAACTGCTAACAGGTCACTTCCGGCAACACTTTCTGAATAAATTTTTTTAGTTTCTCCTCTGGGCTGGACTACAACAACAACCTAGTCCAGTTCCATGCTATTCTTTCGCTAATCCGCTAAGCTCTGTTACCGTCACGAACATTCTATCACTGCATACAGTTTAGTTGGGATTGTTTCTTTCGTTTTACAAATCATTATTCGATAGTGCTCATTATCCAAAGCTATAAGAAACATCGTAACCTATTCCTGAAGGATACATTTATTTCCGGAAGGTTGACGCACAATTTGTAACAAGGTCAAGCAAATATTCTGGCGATTTGAGGCCATATGTCGTACACATATGCAAAATCGAAATGTTGCTCTTTTATCTGCTGTTTTCTATTACGACAGACTCTCTTTCCTAGCAAATTATAGCATATTGGCAAAAAAAAAACAGAAAAAAACAAAGCGGAAACAAAGATGTTGGTACATAGACCTCGTTTTTTTTGATTTTGCTTGTATTTACTTTAGGCACGTTCATTCTCACTATAACTTGTATTGAAATCAAACAACAAACTTGAAATCTTGAATTTCTTGAAATCATTGTAATTGAGAGGCTTCGTATAGACAGCTAGCCTGCTTACTTCTTAGCCTGCTATCCAAGTTCTTCACATTGTTTTCACTACTTGTTCCTCGTAACGACTGCTCATTGGTATTCTTTCCATTGTGTTTACTTTGGTCGCTTTTCGCTCTCGTGAGTACTTCAATTGCCCCGACAATCCTCACGCATTTACTATTACCTATTCCGCCCAAAACGTAGTGATAACCGAAAGTTTTAGCAGATAGGATTACGTTCTGGCAGAACAGCGATTTCTTATCAGCGCAGGTATGTGGAAACCTAACCGCTCTTATGTGTTTCCACAAAAATGTCCTAGTTGGAGTCCGGGAGTTTTTTTCTTTACAGCTGTTATAAAATGTTGCTGATTTCTGATCCTGATCCCAACAATAATAGAGGATTCCTGATTTAGTATGTGCCATCATCTCTGTTCCAAAGTTCACAATAGATTTTGCAATTTCCCTAAGTGGTAAAAGTTAGGAAATCGCGTTCCCTTTTTTCTCAGTACTGTACACCCACTTGCTCTGATTACCCCTTTGCTCTGATTAGAGTTTTGACTATCTGCACTGAGACTAGGCAAAAATCGAAGCATGATCACTACATATTTCTGTCTGTTTCCGAATTTTGTGAGCCCATTTTCAAAACCTAAACTACCATCGGCAAGATAGTTTCCAGTGGAACACCGCATCCCTTTACTGGGCCACCCTCTCTCTATTTGTTATATGTTTGATTTTCTCCAAACGTATGCTAGCAATAAAGTTACCCCCACCTCTTTCTCTCACTTTCGTAGCCATAAAGATGAATAATCATATGTTCTCGAGAGAATTGACCGCTTAACGTGCCGTTTGTTGACTTTTTTCGCCATCATTCTCAACGTTGTCAAAACTTTATCGAGCCTTTTCACTATTCAAATAACCTTCTATTCCTCTTCATCTCCTACTACAGTACCGTAAATATCCATGTTCTGGGTTTAAACGCTGAGTCGCTAGCTAGAATTTACAAGATGATTAGAAGCCATTATATATTAGGTTGTGTAATAAGTTCGTTCGCATTTTTTCAACTTTTTCTCAATATTTTACAAAGCATCTGGCAAAGTATTATGCTTTCGAAAGCTCTAAGATTGCTCTACCAGAAGCTTCCATTATTTTTTCAGTTCTTAAGAAGCTGAATTATAAAATCGACTACAAACCGGAAAATCCGAAAAAGCGAAAATCCCATTTTCGACAACTATATTGTGCTGCCTTTTAAATGGGTTTGAATGCTTAAAAACAGCTCGAAAAATTGTGGCATGTATGGATAAGATACTGTACGTTTCGCAAACTACTCATAAGCGCTAAAATCGCTCAAAAATTCATTTTATAATCTTAAAGATACTTTTGCTTTTTGATCTCTCTTCAGCGTCAACGTTAGGCATCTGAAGGCATCCTATGAGAGGATGATTGTCGAACAATATAGAATTGGGACACAAGAGGGTCCCTGATTATGAAATTATCAAATATGTGGATTACTTGCTCCAAAATTCGAATTTTGAGGGACTTATAAATCAAGTACGTGAAACCACGAACGTCTTCGCGGCAAAGTCTTGCTCCGCCCACTGTTGCAAAAATGGCATAAAGCAGTCGGTTCAAGGAGTGAATAAGCAAAAACACTGGCATTGAGTGGATAAGTGATTAGTCGGTTATTTTCAATTGTTTTTAGGCTTTTTGAACAAATTTTATCAATGATTAACAGAAAAAACTAGGAGAGAAAAAGATGTCGAAAATGGAGTTTTCGCCTCCTTGGATTTTTCATTTTCAGTCGAATGTCGAATTTTTCAATTAACTTCTTAAGAAATAAGAAAATATTGATAGTTACATGGTACAGCAGACTTGGAGCTTTCGAATGCATACAAACATCTCGCTAAACGCTTCGCAAAATATTAAAAAAATCTAAAACAAAAAATGCGAACGAACTTATTGCACCGACCTAATAGTTTCATTTTCATTACAACATTCAATAGCAAGCAAAGCAAAGTAAAAAGCAACAATCACTATATCTCTGAGCCAGTGGCGGTTCGAGGAGGGGGGCGGGGAGGCGCCCCCCCCCCCCGAGAATGGGTCGCCAAATTTTTGAAACTCACCTATATGGATTATAAAAATGTGCAAAGGACTTGTTTATTTTTGTAAATAATTAAAATAATTTTTAAAATTATTTGAAAATTCAAATTAGCCTTATAAAAAATTTTTTTCGGGGGCGTGGCTGACGCCACGCCTCCTTTTTCCAGATTTTAGGGGTTAGGGACCCGCAAAAATTTTGAGAAGTACTCCTAAAATTTTTTCGGAGTGCGTGGCTAACGCCACGCATCTTTATTTGAAAAAAATTTTTTCCGAGCCCCCCCCCCGGTCCGGAATCCTGGGACCGCCACTGCTCTGAGATATATCAGCATCATTTTCAAGCGGAAAAATGTATCAGTTTATTTTTGAGTCACTTCGTCTTCACAGCGTGATAAGCGCATTGTTCAAATACCATGCAAGTGTGGAGATGAAAGCGAACGATAAGGTTAGCATTGCTATCCGACGTGTAAAATGTTGCCAGCTGATTATAAGACCAAGACAAGATTTATCACTTTCTCTGTAGATTTTCATTGTTCATGGTAGTTATTCATTCCATTATCATCCCTCTTATCGTGGCGAGACGCAAGATGTGTTGCGAAAGAGTTTATCATTGATTCTCGGTTGGATGACAAAGAATTGCAAAGTGTGAAGAATAGGTGTTTAGTTTTTGGGGCTTGTAAGCCGGGATGAATTGACAGCACCAAATTGAGTTTTGGATTATAAGCTAAAGCCTCATACAGGCTGTTGCAAATGGGGACACTGTTCAGTCATGAAAAACTTACTCGCTTGGAAGTGTTTCGCGGTTCTCGTCAACTTATATCATTCTATCGAGTTAGTTTCAATTCAGATTTGCACCGCAAATATCACCCACATCTTTTTACTGCAAATTACGGTAGAAACTTAAAGCACACAGTCATTGCGAAATAGCCGTTGTCTATAAGATCTTTTCGAAACCCGGAAATATGTAAAAATGGTGCTCACGCCCTCTAATCTTATCAGTAAACTTGTCACAAGTCCGTCGAAGTGTTCTGAAGCAAGTGACACAGTTTTAGACTAGTTTTTAAAGCAGAAATTAGTCTTATTAGCTAAAATCCGCTAGGTACACACTAGGTTATGGCAGAATTAATTCAATTCAGAAGTGCTTTCCCAAAGCTACTGTTTCTCCCAACTATATGTCCCCTGCTACCAAATTCCTAAGCTTTCTGAAAGTTTTCTTTGGAAGTGAAAATACCATTTCCCAGTTACTCATTTTTTATAATATATTTTGAAGGAAAAGTTTTGAGTAAGTTTCTTGTGTTTGAATCTCTTACTTGCTGGTGCTCGTACTAACGAGTATGTTGAGTAAAACTGTTAGTTTCATTATTGAGATGAAGCTTATTGCTAGTTAAAACGCTCTAAAGTGAGACTCCGTGGAACTCCCGTCAGTTGTGTTGCAACTTAAAATTCTTACTGTAATCCCTGCGGTAACAAAAAGCTTTCAACGATTTGTTATTATCTGTACGTCTAGGATGTAAAGCTGTTTTGCAAGATGGTAGCCAAGATCCCACAAAATATGTTGAGGTTGGAGAGTTATTGCAAAAATGGATCTTAAATTTGGTGACACTTTGTATACTATGAGTAATGAGTGACATATAATTGACCGTAGTTGGCGTTTTATGGCGAGAAAAGTCACCAGTGTAGTACTTTTTGCGATGGCACTCACAAATATATAATTCTGCTACCTCCATATGATTTTGGGTGAATCAGCTGTGAACTTTTTCAGCAAGTTTTGGTTCCAGCCAAAGAACACCTTTCCTTGCGGTGTTGGTTCTGATAAGAACTTATCGCTAGGAACGCTCTCCAAAGCGATATTCGTACTATATTGCACAATATGTCATGTCCCAATCGATGGCATTCCGAATTTCTCATCAATGTTTTCGATTTTGTCATTTTCGTTGTCAGATTTTATTTTGCTGGCAGGGAGGGGGCATGGGTACCATTCCCACAGATACAAAATTCAGATTTGATATACAGTATGGCAGCTAAACGTTATTGTAATCGTTCTTGCATTCTTTTGGAGTTTTGGTCTCTCCTCGGCATGCCGGCTGAAGTTGGCCAATATAAAGGCTACCGCATGACGAAGGCGCAGAAACAGTATAAGTTGAGCTTCGCAAACGCGACGCGCGCCTATCTTCGTCGTTGTAAATCCTGCGCTTCATGCGCTCTGCGGCTAATAAAGCCGCGTTCGCGCCCAAAGATATTGCGCCTTCGTCATGCAGCAGCCTATACTCGCTCCGATTTGCTCGTTTGAATACTTTAAGATTCTTTGCTGGAAACGAGAGGCATGGTTGCCAACTTCATGGATAAAATAAATCATTTATTCTCTATCTCTTCATCCAGTCTTTGCATTTTTGCCAATCTAGGCTGTAAGCTGGGCTCGAGTTACACGATTTTGTTCCAGTTGTGTTCACTGTATGACTAACATTTCATTGTTTAGACAATGCTCAAGACGCTCCATGCATAAATAGATCTATTCATTTACGGAACGCCTTGAGCGTATTGAAGTCGATTTGAGATACATTTGGAGTTTCTGCTGATGTGTAATAGGCATTTTTTGCGAATGAATCCCAAATTCTACAGCTTTCTATGTTTTTATGTTTTTCACAAGAACTAGGTGTCCTTGGTAAGGTTACATGTATACATCTCTCTCACAACAAAACTGCATAAAATAAGTCCCAAGTAAAGCGTTTTGTCGGATTTTCAAAAGTATGAATGAATGCAATGTTCTAATGCCTGAATTCGAATAGAAAACTCGATCAAAATCCCTTAAGGAAACTTTTACCGGTTGCGGTGTGGTCTGCAAAATTACGGCTCACTTATGGGTGAATTCAATCATCTTCGGTCTCCCTTTAGTTTGCACAACAATGGTTCAATTAAGAGATGATAAACAAACGATCTGAAAGAGTATTTTGCAAGCTGCGACAGTTCAGCCTCTTACCTTTTTCAAAACCACTTGAGAGGGTTACGAAAGGCTTACGAAAGGATAGAAGGGTCCACACATCGCAAAATTCCAGCCTGATCGGAATCTAATTCTTCAGCCCTTCCTACAATACCACTCTCAGAACGTGCAAAATTTCCGTGAATGTCGCGGAATTCCCGGAATGTCGCGGAATTCCCGGAATGTCGCGGATTCCGGGAATGTCGCGACATTCCGGGACTTCCGCATAATTCCGGGAAGTGCGCGGAATTTTCGGAATACCGCCAGAACTTCCTTCGGAATGCATGAGCTATGGATCTGAAAGAAAGATCATTTTCAGCTCATTAAGGCGAATCTTTTGGTACATCGACTTACCGTAATTCTCGGAGTACGGTAGGTGTACGTTTGGAGATGGATTTTGTTTCTTGGGAGAGGGGAGGTGCTCGATGAACACAACATTAATGTCCTGTACTCGTACGCCTCCCGGCTGTTCTAGTAATAAATAGGTATTTGAAGCTACTAAACAAATAGAAGAGTGGAAAAACAACATCGACATATCATCACGATATGCTCGCAATTCTTCAAACCAACCACGACCAATACCATTAATTACTCCCCCTCCCCCTAGATTCGGGAAAGTCGCAAAAGGGTTCACTTACTGCCGTACACCCATCGTACCTAGGGAACTGCGGCAAGGCGATACACTAAAAGATATGCCTCAGTGAGCTAAGTATAACCCTTCTTTTAGATCCAAAATTTGTGTATTCTGAAGAAAGTTGTGGCGATATTCCGAAAATTCCGCGAAATCCCGGAATGTCGCGGAAATTTTGCACGTTCTGAGAGTGGTGTTGTATTTTTGAAGAATATCTTTAGTTTTCTTTTTTGCTAATAATCGTCGGTATCTTGGATAGGAAATGTACTAGTACCCAAAAATTCGGTTTAGATTGCATAATTTGGTCACCTACCACCTGCTTAGGTAGCCTTTCATGATAAAATGACTAGTACAAGAGACTGAAAAAGGTTTCAGATTTTATCGTCAAGGTATGATGTCATATAGATGTAAATACTAGCTACTGTTCCTGTACATATTCAGTTTGAAATCGCGCAACTACAAAAACCATGGATAATAACCTTATTCAAAAAAAAACTTAGCGGAGTTTACGTCTTTGAACTAAAAAAATGGGATAGTAAGTCCATTTTTTTCCTTGTCAACAGCCAAAATTAAACTCAGATGCGTCAACTGCTTTGAAATCGCGTCTTACCCGAACAGTGTTTAGTCCTTAGCCTCATCCTCACGTCAACAGACTATATGTATGTAGCGTAATTTCTAGATTATCTGGATATGCATTATGTGAGCGATATACTTCCGAATCTTATCTCTGTCATCTTTATTTCCTCGCCGTGTGTTGCCAAATCTCCGTTCATTCGCATCCGTTGTTGTTCTGACTAGTGATCACAATAAAAATAGTCAAGCCTTTGACCTCGTACAATAGTTCATTTTTTTGCTAATTTCTAGCTCATCAATTTGTGTCTCATCAATATTTAATTTTGACTGCTTTCAAGTAAGCCACTGTTTGGATAAACTTGGAGCAATTCCCTCTCCATACCTTCTCTACTCTTCAACAAACTGTACTTTGACTGTACTTTTATTGCTCACTCCTCATTTTGCATACGTTGATTGGACCCCGATATTATATTACAGTTGTTTCGCAATACTCATAGTTAACGTCAACTTTCTCTTCGTAACTTACTCCTATATGAGCCTCGAGTCGATCATTCAGTGAAATCGAAATTTGCTCTCTTATATCCCATGTCATTTGAGGTGTCCCTCGAATGGTGTTACGATGACTGCGGTTCCACTACAAAGGCAAGTTCCTGCTTAGATAACGTACCTACTCTTTTTAAAATGTTTTCATATTTACACTCAATAATTTACATCCTCGTTGTGTCCATTCCTTTTCGCTCATGACCATGTGAACGCAAAATTTATAGATTGATTATTCGCGTTAAGAGGATTAAGATACCCTTTTCACACGAAAGTTGAAATAATGTATTGAGCATCGTTGCTTCAGTTCCTATGCAGTCATCCAGTTTTTGAATTACTGCTTGGCCTAGAGAACTATTTATAATATTATAACATTATGTAAGCAGCGTAGGAATAGAATAAACATTACTTCCTAATGCTTCGTTTACTTTTGATCCGCAGCTCAGTCTGCGTTCCTTGCTACAGATATGAGACAACAACAAACGTAAATCTTTCTGAACCTTTCAGATTTAAGCTTTACCCGTCTAGCTAGGGACTGTTTCCATCACTTCTAAGGGGTATGGGAGATTAGAATGTGCTTATTTCAGTAATCGTGGATGCGATACAAATTGCTTTGCTGAGCGCATTCAAATCTCGAATCTATTGTGATTCTCGGACAAAACTCGTACATGCCTCCATCTGCGCTCAGAAGGTTAATATCAATTTTATTTTTTGTTTTAAGAGTGTTTCATAGAGTATTTCACATTTGAAGCCCTGTGATGTTATGGGACACAGTAAGAGTAATTTTTGTGCATTTTGATTGGTTACTGCTATAAGGATAAAAGCGAAATCAATCGGCAATCGGAAGCAAAAAGCTGGATCTCTTGCTCAAAATCTTCGCTGGGCTAGAACACTTAATATCTTGTATTGACCTTGTCCAAATTTTCGCGGCTCATCAATTTTTGAAAATTCTAAAATTTAAACGTCAGTGTGCATCGAATCTCGTTCAAATACGTATGTTTACAGGAGGGAGTTACGTCCGCTGCATTCCATTTTTTTGGTCTATAATCCACAGTTTTATTTCATGGGGCACTCACTAGACGGGGTATCAAAATGTTGTTTGTTCGATTACCACTCCCAATTATCCTTGTGCACTCCTCTGAGTTTACATCCGCATCTGTACCACCAAATCCCGTAATAATAGTCATAAATGCATCTTTTCGCTTTGTGAGTCTTACTGAGTCCTCTTCCTTTTCATTTTACGCGAACTTTTTGAATTATTTTACTTATGAATATGGGAACTATTAAAACGTGAAAAGTAAGAGTCTAGCCTCGCATATATTTTATTCATACCTTTCATACTTTTGCAGTTCTCAACGTCACCAATTCTTTTGTACTAAAAATGACGTACGTATTTAGTCTAGCGTAACAAAGAGTGTGACTAATATTCAAGTCATTAGTTCATTATTACTAATTCTCATGAAGTTGCGGGTTTTTGTGTTGTCAGAGGAAACCTTTCCATCTACGTCAGAAATTACGATTCGTGATTAATAGTACTGCCACCTGGTATAAGGCTCTGCGTAATTGAGAGAGTTGGTGAATTTGCAGCCGTTGCACGCGTAAGATGCCGCAAGGCCTTCAACCACTCCAGCCCCTTACTTTTCAGAATTGCTTCAGGTAATTGGAAGCTATGGCAGAAAGCGTTTGAAAGAACAAAGATAATCGAGAAATCTCCATGCGCGTGCAATGGCCGCAAACTCACCAACTCCCGCGATCGCGCAGAGCCCTTGCCCAATAAGGACTGGGTTCAACTTCAGTTTAGGGTTGACTAGCTCAACGCAAAAAAAATATGCAAAGAAGCAAATGCCAAAATCAGATTTGTCAACTTTTTATCTTTCTGGTGAAATAAATGGAAACTGATTTGAAACAAGAATGGTCCAAAGTGTAATTTGTACTGGAAGAAAAATTATTTTGCTTTTCAATCTCGTTTTCTAGTTTATAAATTCCTTTTTCAGCGTGCTTCACTTGCTTCATCTTGATGCGGATTATGTAAATAGGGTTGTTCCACCAGTTTTCCATGACTGTCCTGCTGAATTTATTCCGGGGAAGGATGGAAAATACGCTCTGTGCAACATCACCACCGAGGATACGCCATGCGAACTTCTGAGAGTAAGAGTTAGAAGAATATTGAAATTTTCTCAAAGGCAAATTCTAGGAGCTACACAAAGCGAAAAATTTCCGATTCTATGGATTTACCCTAGTTCCTGTAATCCTATCCGTTTTAGCAATGCTACTCAATATAATTTATTTGATAATGCAATTACGAATATATTTCAGAGAAGATGAAAGGTATGTTGCTATTATTGGTTTTCGCTACTGGTGTTTTCACTGGTGTGATGTCACCCATATTGCTTTCAGTGCAAGGAAGAGGTATTTATTTCTGATAAGCCGATCTCTTAGTACCATTATGTCCCTCATCCTACTATATGTCGTGCTTATTTGTTGGCAAGCAAAAGGATTTGCCTATGCAAGTACTATGATTTTTATGCTACTTGGAAGTATGAACTTTCTCTCAATTACAGGTAAAGTTTCCTTTCGCGAATTTCACATTCTACATTTTTTTATCGATGAGAAATTGATGTGGACCGCCGATTTTTGCGCTGTATATTTTTTACGATAGAAATTTTTAACATTGCTTTTGATTCTTTACAACAATAAGTATTAGGTTGCCCTTTGACGTAAAATCCAAAGAAGAAAATCACACATTGTTCAAAAAGTACAACTAAAACTCACAGCTGGAAAAAATGATTCGTTTATGTCTGAACTCCTACTTCTATCTATAACTGCATTAATTCCAGGTACTTACGTAGCATTATCCGTTCTGCTTTACACGGCAATCGTTTATCCTTTCTACTACCAAAGAGAGATAACCATCAGAAAGTGTTATTTGTTGATTCTCCTGATCTGGTTGATCTCATCGTTAGCATCTGTGAGTGTTTTAGAATAATCTTGAATTCTACAGTTTTCAAAGATAAGTGATTTTTAGACCTGTGTAGGACTTTGGGGCGCAACGTTATTCTACCCAGATACTGCTCCGTTACCGTGCACTTACGAAGGTTGCCAAAAACCGTTGGCAATACTAATCGGTCAGCGTTTGGATTTTTTTTATTTTCCAAAATAAATCCGACTCTTTTGACCAGGCACTGCCAGGGCACTTTTATTACTAGAGATCAAGAGTTTGAGGAATAAAATTCTCAAAATCTTCGATCATCAACGTGATCGAAGATGTTTGAGAGTTTTATGGTTACCTTTTATGGTCTCCATTTCTTAATGATCGAAAAAAATTCATTTCAGTAATTGGCCTTTCATTGTCGTATGGATCCGTTTTGGGGATATATGCAATATTAATTATCACATTACAAATTCGACTGCGTCGGCGCGGATCACTGGGCGGAAGCGTAAAGGTACATTCTCACAAAAAAATCTCATCAAATTTTTTTCAGATCCTTTTTCTTTCCTGGTAGAACAGAACATTATAACATCTCAAAGCACATTAATCGTTTTCCCGCATATATTTCATCTAATTACAGTCTGGACGTCATGACGAGCGCCAAAAGAGTCATATACGAGCAATGAACCGACTTGGCATGAATATGATGACTTTCGCCATTGGATCGGTCCCCATACTCATCGTTTGTATTGTGGCTTTGGCAAATTTGAAAAGCCTCGCTTCGTTAGGTCAGTCATCTGCATAATAACGAAGGAAACGGGAACGAAACGTAGATTACAAATTGTCGTCTTATTATGAATCATTTTTGCCCTTACAAAGATTCCCAAATATCTCGTGTCATCATCTATAGAATCTTCTCATGGTAAATGCCTATAAATTAATCATCTAAATTAAAGCTGACAATCGACATTTAAAAAATTCTTCGCAACTTTTCTGAGCCGTGCAAATTACAAAAAACTAGCTGGCTTACCCGGCTCCGCCGTATGTTCCAAATAGAAGATTCCATTTCTTAACCGATCCGGACCAAACTTGACACACATACACTTCGGGCCCCGGCGGGTGTCACAGTCCACTTTTCGCTATCGATCGATGTCGATTTTATCGATCGATAGCGAAAAGTGGACTGTGACACCCGCCTGGGCCCGAAGTGTATGTGTGTCAAGTTTGTTCCCGATCGGTTCAGAAATGGAATTTTCTATTCGGAAAATACGTACAGACAGACAGACATACAGACAGACAGACAGACATACAGACAGACAAACAGACATTCAGCTTTATATATAAGATAACATCTATTGAGTTCAAATTGCGAGAGCTGTTTCATGCACAAATCCGTCCAAACCAACTCAGCTTGTAAAATAATGGAACATCTCAAACGCAAAATCATTTGTCCGAAAGGTATACAGAAATTTGAAAATGTTGGGCTTAGTAGGCCCTAACAAAATTTAGCAAGTGCGTAATGGGATATATCACATCCTGAAACATTCCGAGGACAAAATCTAAAAATTAATGTTGCTAAAAATTCTTTGACTTCTTTAGGAGAAGGAGAAAAATCACCATGCAAAACTTACTTGAACGGTCGATTATTCGTTCAGGTTGAAATACTGGCAGCTACAGCTGCTATCGTATGGTGAGCATTTATACTAATTATACTTAGCATTCATTTTTTATTATGATTTACGAAAACCCTATTTCAGGTTGATAGCAATGATATTGGATCCCATAATCAATGCCGTTGCTGATCGAAAAATTATGTCTATGATGAAGAATTGGGTAAGACTTGTAACTCACCTATATAGGCGAAAATATTCAACGAAACATTTTCTAGACGCGATATTTTCGAAAAACCGTGAAATCGGTTCATCGAAAGTTGACGTTGACGTTGTCTACGCAGATCACCAATGGTACAGCTGCAGAGAACGAGATTGTACATACTTGAAAACAATGCATTTTGCACAATCGAACACGGGTATTCTGTCGCACCTCACAATCAGCACAAAACTTTCGTCTGTATAAATGATTTCATTACTTTGTTTTCGAAAAGAAACTGTTGGAATATGACGCGGAGACATGCACGAGATTACGGCATCAGAAACATTCTTTTTCACTCGATTCAATTTTATTGCATTGTGAGTTCGTATAGCTGTCTCATCTCCTAGGTGATTTTTCATACAATGAGCAATTCCAAGGTGCGAGGTGTTAGCACCTACGGCCAGGTGTAAAGGCCCGCACCTCTGCCTATACTATACTGTAGGAAGGGTGATTGATGGGGCGGGGGGAGGGGGGGGGGGGGGACAGAGACTTTTCACACTATTGCTTTCACATCGTCCTGACCTTGGCAACACTCCAGTCAAAGTGGCACCACTATGCCAGATTTGGGCCTGCTGGCTGGGAGAATACGGTCTATAACCGCGGTTCCTATGTGCGAGCTTCCTTCAAATAGAACGAACTGCTTTGGCGCGCTAGGTTTTAGATGTTATTGCTGTGTTTGACAGATTTCGATTGACACTGAGCCAAATGTTTACGAGTTTGATATCACTTGCATTATCAAAAGACTATCTTCAACATTTCAAATTAATTCGTAATAACGAGACAAGCCACGGGACTATCTACTACATCTCCTTACAAACTGCAAATTATTTAGAACGTGGAGAAACACATATTATGTGCTGTTTGATGTCCTGCTGGCCATAAAAATTGTTATTTTCGATATGCTATTTGAATCACAAAACCAGCTACAGCAGAAACCAAATCTTCACCGACAAAGTCTGTGGAAGTCTACGGGACTTCTAACTCTTGGACCGAAGTAAATCGTTCTTTTGCAAACTCTCTAACATGGAAAATTTGCATACTGTATACGAACCTTTAGCATGACCTGAAAGACTTTTCTGTCCATTGTAATCGATGACTGATCATAATACAGGATGTCCCAAAAGTATGTATATACATTGTTTGATGGTTGATTTCTCTTTTCCCAAGAAGGTTTTGCTTACCTTTAAGAACCATTTTATAGAGCTGGGCTTCAACTCAAATTTACAGTATGGATCGAATCACCGTTTGCTCTTCATTACTGTAGGAATACGGTAAAAATTCAAGAAAGGTTGTGAGCCATCAAGGCCCTTATTTTGCCTTAGGAAGCAAGCCGAACAACAAGAGAACTTATGCTACGCCAACTGAAGCCAAATACAACCAAATATGATGTTTGCACTTTACCGCAATTTTTCCCTTATAAGTTATGCCAGATAGAGACTGCAATAGCTGTTTTTACAGGACTCCATAAAATCGTGAATACACCAAAAGTTGAATAATAAAATCAGCAAGCTTGAAGACCTTAGTACATCACTTTTCAAATTTTATTGGAAACTATTTTTGAAACACTGTAACGGACACTCTGTATTATTATTAAGTCGTTCCATAAGTTCGTAGCGTTTTCATTTTCGTCCTCATACCTTTGAGGAGCGGTTGATTTGCGGCAGGATGCGTATATCATGAGGAATGGCTGATTGTGTTCTTTAAAACATGTCTGTTAATTTCGGCGGAGAGCTGATTCATCCCGACATCGTACCTTCCAAAGTTGGAAATCTTGATAGGCAAGAAAGAGCAATTTCGGCATTTGCGCATTTTTCCTTATGAAAAGAAGCTTTTTGCACAGATTTTTCAATTGGTTATGGAATACGCCTCTCGCACATCGATATAAGACGAAAAGGATTGGATTGCTTCAAAAAATCAGGGGCTGAGCAGGGTGTCCCTGAACAAGATTTTCGGGGGACGGTCAGGACGTCCTGCACTGAGAATTGCTGTACAGGTAGGCGATGGTCAACCGTACCGTAAGCAATCCAACTGCACCGTCTAGACCAGGTCCTACGGCAGAAAAATCCTAATAGACAGATCCAGTGAGTTTTTCTGCAAGACAAAACAGGGACTCATACGGCAAACGTCGTCAAAACTGTTCTGCAATGATCTGAGTGGAAGTTACAGTAGTATACAAAGTACACTCCAAATCTCGCTCTATCAGATTATCATTTGTTCTGCTGTCTAGCAAACCTCATGAATGGTGCATGTCTCAATTTCAAAAAGAAGTTTGAGCGATGGCTAGATGACTTTCCTCAGACCCATCGCGTTGCCGTTTGGAAAATTGAGATTGAGATGCTAACAAAAATGTTCCAACAAGTCGTGCGCTACAATGAAGGATATAACTTTGACTGTAACTGACTGGTTTTTACTGTAAATTGATGATTTTGTTGGTTTATGAAAACGCTTCGAACTTATGGAACGACCTCATATATTAGCATCCTGGCATACCGTCAAAAGTTCAACATGATCAGGGGGTTTTGTTTGAAAAGTTCCTCCCCCTCTCCTCTTTGTGCGTGGATCGAGAAGTGTGAAATAAGTGTGAGATAGTTGCAAAGACTAAGTGCGAAGTCCCCAATGTTATGAAAAGACTCCCCCCCCCTCCCCTCAACTCCTGCATTAATGATGCAGGAGTTGAGGGGAGGGGGGGGGGAGTCTTTTTCCCAAATTCCCTAATATTCCCTAATTATCGGCAGCAGTACATTAATGCAGGAGTATTCCTCAATTGTCGGCAGCAGTTCTCTGTCAGTAGCATTTTCGATCTTTAGTGCCAATTTTGGGAGTTCGCGAAACCAAAAAATGAAAGTTTAAAAAAATACCATTGAGTTTCCAATCAATCCTTGTGTTGTATGTCTCGAGCGGTATAGGATTTACCTTGTTTTCATCTGCTAGGTGAGTTCCTACGCTTTCTTTGAATCTGTGCGGTGCTCAATAAAATATGCATATGATTCTGATAGCTCTCATCCTTTTCTGTCCCAATCCTTCTCCTCGTCAGAATGCTTGAGAAACACTTTGGAAAATCCTCGATGTGTAAGGAGGAAATTTTGAGATTCCGCGAAAGTGCTGAAGTTTCAAAAATGTGTCACGTGAATTTGCGTTTGGTTCTCTTTTTTCTAGCATCTTCGAAGTTTAGGCATGTTGGATGCACCCATGAGCGAGTTTGTTCGATGCCAGACAATCTAGACGATGGATGGTGTTAATTACAAAATCATCGAATTCGATGGGATTGTTTACTGAAGATTTCAAATTTTGGTGACAGAACAAATAAGGGTAGCTTTCAACCAAAGTCTATGCTCCCCACGTCACCATGTATTCAACTCAACAAGCAGACCCTAGAAGTGAAACATTTGCGATACTTTGGGAACTTCTCTTCTAGTTAGGCTGGTCCCGTGAAGAAGGCGATGCAATGGTTATGAAAGTCAAATTTTAACTTTGCCTTCATTATATTGTTATGGACTGTGCATTATAATTCAGTGGTTTCTGGTCATTTTGAGCAAACGCCAACTCTTTAGCGGTTGCGAGAACCGCTCGTGTGCGTCAATTCGAGGCACTTTCCAGGATAATTTAGGCAAATGAGAATCAAACATGGAAACTGATTCTCGGGGTCTAACCGTAGAACACTGCCCGAGCGTTTCATTAACTAATTCACTGATACATCGCTCTATCGTTGACAATGAGCAGCTCGTCCCATGCATGTTTTACCACTGCTTTTTGCTTCTATTTATTTTGTAAGTATATACATCTAATAATCAGTAGAAGAAGTCAGTAAATGGGATCAAAGTTTATGCCTTAGCGGAAGAGACGGGCTTCTTCGTAACTTTCACACTTCTCTTTGCTTTAGGCTTAGACTGAACGGGCTCCTTGACTGGTTTTGCCTTAGGGGCAGCACTAGTGTCAACGATCTTCACTTTCTTCTCAACCGCAGGTTTTGTAGCCATCTTCTTTGGAGCTTTGGGTTGATCGGTGATCTTCTTGGCGATTGGCTAAACAGTAAGGAATAGGACGAGAATCTGCTGGAGAAGAACCAGCACCTTCTTCTCCTTCGGTGAGACTGGCTTCTTTTGTTTGCTACCAGGAGCCAGCTTGAAGCTTCCAGAGGCTCCTATTCCAGTCACTTGTTGCAGCTCTCCCTTAGCCAACCCTCGCGTGATTGCACGTTTCACATGAACGTTTATCTGGAATACGGTAGTCCTGTCCCTTGAAGTGGCCATCCTGTTGACCTACCATGGTGACATTGTCGCCCAGATTGTAGTGCTGAGTCATGTACTTCAGTATTGCAGTTTTGGATGAGCCAGATCTTTCCTTGAGTTGTTCAATCGCATCGGCGACCATGACAGCATAGGTCGGATGAGCAGGAGCAGGCTTTGGTGCTCCCTCAGCCTTGGTCTTTGGAGCAACCTTTGTCCTTGGGGCAGCCTTCCTTGAGGAGACAGCAGCAGCAGACATCGAGATGGTCAGGTACAGTAAATGCTTGAACCTACTAGGTTCTAGCCTTTTATAGGCGATTGCTGGTGGTATCAGTGTTACAAATATCGAAACTTGTAAACATTTGAATGATTTGGGATTCATTCGGCTTATGTGATACTAAGTTATGAGTCGAGATTTTGAAAAGCTTTAACATATTTTGAGCCGCAAGAAAGCTAAAGGACAGAGGAAAGCAAGTTTCTATAGGGATAGTCCTAATCGAAATCTGGATCTGGTGGACTGGAGCTATATTTTTTAAGTGAAGGGAAGTCATCTAAAGTTTTTGGCGTCCTCTCTAGCCCCAACCCCTGAAAAAATATACAAAAGCTTTGGTTTTTCTTGAGTGACTGACAAACGGAACTTGCAGTGACCTAAACGAAGCCAAGGACCATATGCAGTCACGACTTCGTGCTATGAAAGCTAATCTTTTCGACTCTTTCGAGCCTTTTCGGAAAAAAATTGGCAGGGAGGAACAGCCTTTAGCCGCGTTGTTGATAACAACGCTGGTGGTTGTATGTGTTTAAGGCCCAGATCCGGCTGAATGGCCGCGATGTGGTTGAGTGCTTCACGGAGAAAAGTCTAAAGACCAGGCTCCAGCACCACCCCTTACCATTCCCTGGAAGTGGCACCAGAAAACCAACGCACTCGCTGCGGCGATTGTGGGCCATCTGGCGGGACTGGTAGAGTTCAAGGCAGTAAGTTCCACAGTCTCTCTGCCGCATGTAGAGCGCAGACGCCAAGTGCGACTTGTCTCTCGCAAAAGGAGAGCCGTATAATAGCTTTGGATGACAAGCTCCATTTGCACACCCAACGGCTTCCACAAAACAAATGCTCAATATATTGGGTTAATTCGAAGATCAATCGTACATCGTGCAAAGCTGATACGTGACACGCATGGAATGAAATTGAATTCTCAAGTTTTTTTTTGAAAACGCGTTTGGCTTATGGAAACTTATAGTTCAACTGCTCCTCGCCGTTGAAGGCAGCAGCTCAGAAAAAGTGCAATTGCGAGCTTTCCATCCCTCCTTAGCCTTCTGGATGCGCTGATTCTGGGGCTTAAAAAGTCAAAAAATGGTTTTCATTGTCTTCCGGTGGAGTTTGCTGGATAGGACGGACGAGCTATCGCCAACTGAGTTGCAAATGACTGTCTGGTCTAACCATCCGATTGTTGCCAAAACGGGTTGAGTTGCAGTTTCCTGCAGCCAGTCGCTGTTTTTGGCGGGAGTCCCTCGCCCAACCCTTCAGCAATCTCCAAGGCTGTAAAACGCCAAAAGAAAAACAGAAAAACACTTTTTGACTTTTTAAGCAGTCTCGGACTCAGTGGAAGCAGAAGGCCATGTGGGTGTTAAAAGCTCGCTGTTTGATCCTCCCGAGCCACAGCTTCCAAAAAAATGACAATCTTCCCTTTCCCCGTTTGATTTTCCAAACTTTCCTCAGTAAATTTCTTTGCACAGTGCCTAGCAACGGTGCTGAGGCCACCTGAAACACAGCTTCTTCGGGGAAGGAACTTAGGTACCTTGGCAGCCGATGCACCGGTTTTATAAGTGAATCGAAGGATATTGTACAGTACAGTTCACATACTCAAATGAAGATTTTTTATAACCAGGGTCAAGCAAAAGGTGTGGCACACGATCGCTGGTTACGACCCCCCCCCCTCGATTGCTGTCTCAATAAGACCCCTCCTGAACTATATACCTAAGATAGCATTACCAAAGTTGAGGAAGAGGTCAGGCGCAAGTCTTTCGAAACCCTCCTCCCCCCCCCCTCCCATGAAAGCCCTCAGACGACCCCTCCTTCCTCCTCTTAACCTCTGGACCTCAAAGTGTAACATTCTGGAGGACACCAGCTTTTTCTAGAGAGTTTTCAGAT
This sequence comes from Cylicocyclus nassatus, assembly GCA_958299035.1. Lineage (NCBI taxonomy): Eukaryota > Metazoa > Nematoda > Chromadorea > Rhabditida > Strongylidae > Cylicocyclus > Cylicocyclus nassatus. The sequence continues at coordinate 24,038,326 of CATQJL010000223.1, forward strand.
TTCTGAGAGCTGTACGCCCGATCTTCTGTGACTGCACTTTACAATCACACGTAATTTGACGGCTGATTTTGATCTGAATGGGCATATTGAAAGGGCCATAATTTTCTTATGGGTGGGGCGTTCGGCTCCAAACTTCCAATGTAGCAAGAAGAAGCTATGTGCTCAATACTCATACCAGCAATGGAGCGCTTTCTGGTCCGGCAGCCGCAGCTTTTAAGGGGGTGTGCCGCACCCCATTAACTATATCAAAAAACATTTCAAACAACAAACACATCAAAAAACAGGATTTATACGAATCGATAGCCTAAACCTTGTAGATTCCATAGGACTGTTTGGAGCTTGATTTGTCTTCTTAGCTCTAAGTAATATTTGGTGAAAGCACAGCGATCAAAAGCGAAAAATGGGAAAAACGAAATTTTGGTTGGATTCTAATTCCACAGTTTGCAGGTCTTCTGAAGCGGGATTTCTGAGGTGGACAAAGAAGGAGTATTGCTTTGTCTTGAGTGCAAAAACGGATAGCTAATTCACCTTTGAAACAAAGTTAACCATGTTGGAATTTGACCATTTCATTTGGGTAGCCTGGTATCTTGAATCTTCAGAATTCGCTCACACTTTGTCTACAGGAGTTAATTGACGTGCTAATTATGGATATGATACGAATATCATGTTATCACTACTATCAGATTACCCAACTACGACCCCCTCCCCTTTTGACTCCTCAATACGACCCCCAGGTGTGGCGTGCCGCACCCCACGCTTGACCCTGTTTATAACCAATAAGTCCAAGTTTTCGATCCGTTTCGACAACTTCCAATGCTGTTTTTTGACAAATCTAAATAAAAATTCAACCTAGCCTCTCAGGTAAACGGTTGCATACTTGGCGGCACATTTAGAGACTCCCGATTACAGGTTTTTGATTACAGGTTTTAGTCCGTCTAGACAACTTTCGATACAAATTCTCACTTTCAAAATTGTTCAAATTCTTCTTTTATTATTCACCACGCTAAGATGCGAGTGACTTTCCGAATGCGGGAACTGAAACGGTCTGGAGGAACGCTAATCATCCATATTAACAGCTCATGATCACTAATAAACTTGGAATTACAACATAGTCTTTCTGCCGGGGTACCTATGTTTCCTCATCCATATGAGCGAAAAAATGCTTTGGAACTTTTTTTTGCAGCCAGTGTCCGTGCGAATCTGGCTACATGAGTTTTTTGCGTGGGAATTAATGAGGGCGTCGTAATCCATAGCCTGAAAGGCAGCTTAATTGCCATTCAAGGTTGAGAGATCCGTCTCCAAAACCTTCGCGCCTGCGCCATACCACCAGGCCGACCGTAATTTGCGAGTGACTAGAAACCGGTCACAGGGCGAACGCAGCGCAACTCAAAGCAAAGCCACGCGTTACGGTCACGGCACAGGCGCAAAGAATTAGGAGATGGATATCCTAGCCGCGAATGGATTATTTGCGATGTTCCTGGGGCCTTAGTTAGAACCCGCTCAACATCATTTTACACGCGAAAATTCCATGCGCTCAGATTTATCCGAACACTCCTTTCAATATTGCTTTACCAGCCGCTCACTGCCGCTACGCGATAGGTGCGCCCGGCACTCGGCGGCTTCGCTGCCTCGTACACTTTTCATAGCTAAGTCCTGGAAAACTTTTTAGTGCACTTGCCATCACGCATGCACGGTGATTCCGGGTTATGGATTTCGCAAGGTCGGTGCATCATGATTGTCGTAATGAGGCGATCGACGTCGGCTGCTGTGCGAGGTTTCGAGTCGTTGTCCAAGATGAGAAGGGAATGCGTGTGTGGCAACCCTCGCTTCTGCCACTCCAAGACTGATATGTAACCTACGACGCGGCCGAGAACGTGTTGTGTAAGAAGTAGCTCCATGAGGGAGTCGAACATGCACTTGTAAACTCTCGCAATCATGTCAGGACGGTCGGCTGCAGTCTGTCCTGGCTGAAGGCTCTCTTCAATTTTTCGCCATTTGGGGTTACATGTAAACGTTATGAAGAAGTCCGGCTTGCCATATTTTGCGACAATGGTTATGGAATCTTGATGGCCCTGAACATAGAGCGCGGACTTGCTGGCAGGATGATTCGCTTGCCCGGTGATCCATTGCTACTGTCGTCAGTGGAGATTAAGTCGAGTAGCGACTGGTACGTATCCGCTCGAAGGTCGGCTTGATGAGTGCAGATGTAGTTGAAGCGGTCCTGCTCCGTCTTAACCCAAGCGTCGGCAATGAACTGCTGCGTAAGTGTGCCTCCGTGATGAATCGGATTAAACTTGCCAAGTCTGACTTGAAGCAAAGTAAGAGTAGTATTCCCCCCTGGGATATGCAGGTGCGTCGACGGGCGTAATCTTTCTTCTTCAGATCCGGGCTGCAGTCAAAATTTCCTCTCGGAAAAATAACGGGTAGCGGAGAGGATCGGCTTGAAAATGTCTGAGATCTCTGAACTGCGTTGACATAAGGATGTACGGCAAAATCGCGATGAACGGGAACGTCACTCTTCGCCGACGTAAACAACGGCCACCTCGTTGGATGTAGGGGCGTTATGGCGACGACGGTCAAGGGGACGGTCCATCTCGAAAACTATAAACTGGCTTAGCACTACGGTTCTCCCTCGATGCGGCAGCTTCTTCTTCCCTAAGCACCTCGTCCATCATCTTGTAGGATCGAGCGAAGGGATTAACACGGTGTATCAGTGCACTTAGCGATCGCATCACGTCGGGATCACATTCCGACGTCGCAGGGTGACCAAGGCGCTCCGCGGCTGCTTCTGCCGTGTCAAAAATGTACAGCTGGCCAATCGCGGCTCCCAGGGGCGAGATGAAGAGGACCGGAGTAGTGGTAGGTGGATTTTGAAGACCCAAGGAAACTGACCGGAAGGCAAATCGACTTTGGCACCCATTAATGCCATCGCCAGCGCAGAATTGAATTGGCGTGCTTTGCGGAGGAAAGTCCGGGAAAGCTCGTCGTTGCCAATGAAGAGCTGTTGCAACTCTGTAAGGAAATTGGCGAACTTATCTTCGATAATGATGTTGCCAGGGTTGCAGCACACATTAATTTGATCACAGCCATTAGAGACTTCAGCACGAAAAAGCTGCGTTACAATGGAGGCAAATAAAATCCAACTTGCCGAGGTAGTGCTCAGTGACGGAGGGCGCATCAGCAGGTAAGTGTTGTTTATAATATCGTTCACGCATAGAGGCAAGACGTCGGGCGGACGGAACTTAGGAACCCGAGCCTAATTAGCTCGATTTGAGGAGTGCCTGCAGATTACAGTCATGCTCGCTATCTCTGATTACTCACTAGGACATAGCAACAATCTAAGCCCCGCCCCCATGAGAACCTGTTTGGAACTCAGCCAAGAAATGCTGAAAAACTCAATTGAATTTTAGGGCTGGCTCTAAGCCAAAAACCTTCAAAGTGATCGTACGAAGGTGAAATTAGGCTTAAAGGCAGTGTCCGGGCAGGAACTCGACTTTTAAAAAATCAACTTATCTGGGGTCATCCGCAACGCTGAATCCTAAAATCCACATCAGAAGGCGCGAAAACGGCGAGAACATGCATTTTCCAAGTCCTCACATTTCGAAATTTGGGGATCCCCGCCAGGCTAAGACGCAGAGGTTGCAAAGAGCGCACGGTTTTTAACTGTGGCGGCATACGTACTCTGCCGTCTGGCAGGATTTCAAACAACTTGGAGGACCCCGCCCCAAGGCGTAAGTTTCCCCAATTTGCAATCGTTTTTCTTGCTTTAGGTCGGACGTTTTATGCTCGCAGTTGCGCGATGTTGTGTCTCAGGGGGGCTACTTTCACATGGCAGAGAAATCTCAGAACCCCCATTTTGCCCGGACACTGCCTTTAAACGAAAGAGAAAAACCGTGCCATCATCATAACGTATCTACTGAATTCAAACTGATTAGTTGAAAGACTAGAAAATCAACTGCGAAACGACAATTCATAAAATTCTCAAAAATAAAAGTTTGTTCGTGTGCGGAAGTCTGGGCAAAAGACTAGAAGAAGAAATGACAAATTAGGAACTTCTCAGAAATAATAGTTTTTTTGAGTGCTGATTTGCTGATAAATGGTTTTCACCCTTTATGCTACTATTTATAAGGAAAATTCCGCCTCAAACTGTAATTGCAACCTTTCCTTGCGTAAGTTGAGGTCATTGCTTCCAGCATCTTAGCAGGATGTTCTTCGCACATCAGAATCGTCTGTCGTTGACAGACTAGCCATTATCATTAGTGAAGTTCTTGAACTGTCATTTCTTGCTATTCTAGTCTTCTGCCCAGACTTCCGCACACAAACAAACTTTCATTTTTGAGAATTTTATAAATTGTTGTTTCGCAATTGATTTTCTAGTCTTTCCCCTAAATTTCAGCATTCAAATAAATATCAATTTTCGGAAGTTTTTGACCTGTCATTTCTCGAAGGATACTCTAGTCTTTTGCTAGGATTTAGCACTCAATTAAATTTTTTGAAAAACTTGACGGTTTTTGGATAATTTCTCAGGAATTTAACACTTAAATAAAGTTTTGAACCAAGAAAATGTTGTGTTTAATCAGTTTAAATTCAGTAGATACTTTATGATGATGGCACGGTTTTTCTCTTTCGTTTGAGCCTAATTTCACCTTCGTACGATCACCTTGAAGGTTTTTAGCTTAGAGCCAGCCCTGAAATTTAATTGAGATTTTCAGCATTCCTTGGCTAGGTTCCAAACAGGCTCTCATGGGGGCGGGGCTTAGATTGTTGCTATGTTCTAGTGAGTAATCAGAGACAGCGAGCATGACTATAACCTGCAGGCACTCCCCAAATCGAGCTAATTAGGCTCGGGTTCCTAAGTTCCCTCACTCAAGACGTCGATCTCGTGCAGCCAACATCTTATGGTTACGGCGAAGACGGCTATGCAAGGCTACAAAGAACTCGAGCAGGTGGCGCAAGGCGTCTTGCAGCAGTACGGGATCGGGTTTTCTGTGCGATGTGCATCTGCGACCGGGGTGTGGAGATGGTCTCCTCGGATCGTTGACGTGTGGCCGCATTCTCCTCCTGGATGCATTTTTTGAAAATTGGTTGTGCTGGCGACAATGAAGGTAACTTACGTGCATCGGGGCAAGTTCTTCTTGGGCCTCTGGTGCTTTCTGACTATGGTGAGGACGGTTATGTGCAGCTGCGGAGCCTCAGCCTTGCGCCACGTGCTCGAGTTCTCTGCGCAATGCGCATTTGCGAGATGGGAGTGGAGGTAAGTGCCGGTTCAAACATTACTTGTTGCTGCGAGTCAAGCGTAGAGATCGGTTGTGCTGTGTTCTCGTCATTTGGTTCGTATCGTCGTTGGCCAATCTGTTCTGGCTCGCACCATGCCTGGATTAATCCAGTGTCCTCTGAAGGCGTCCGTCAAGCTGTGATTCCTGTTGCCGTTGACTACAACGTTCACGCATTGAGGCAAGATGCCGTTCTCGTGCCTCTGGTGTTTCTCGGCTACGACGAAGGCGGCTACGCATGGCTTCAGAAGTGCGTCTTGCAGCGGTAGCTTGGGTTCTCTGGGCGATATGCATCTGCGACTGAGGTGTGGAGGTAGAGAAGGTCCATTGCTGTAGAGGTCAATGTCGGCGCCATGATCTCGGGAGTAAAAGTAGTCGAGGGAGGTACGATACCGATGAAGGCGTGTTATGAATGAACCGTAAGGCCGGGATAGGATATTTTGATTTGGTGGTCATATGTGATCTCGTGTGAACCATTTTGATTTTGTTGATGAGCTAAGCAGTCGACAAACCCGTTGCGAAAGGTCAATGCATAGTTTAATATCAGCTAGCCTCCAGAATGTGGCATACAAAAAATCAAAAAAGGTAAAAAAAGTTTAGTGGTTGAAGCTGTAGATATTTTATTCGAATTAAACATGCTTATCTATCCCTTCCTGCCAGTTTCAGCTCAACAAAGATTGAAACAGAAAAAGTCGATAAATCGATAATGCTTATATGGTGAAAAAACTTAATAACACCCGCTCCGCCTAGAAGTTCTTGTATGCAAAGTTTCGTTTGATTTCAATGAAGTTTTCTAACATTTTAGGCCGGTCATAACGAAATTGCTAAGCAAAAACGCAAGAAATCGATAATCGATAGCGCCACTGAGTGATTTTCGGTGAAAAAGCTTAGTGACACCCGTCCCACTCCAAAGTTCATGTATGCAAAGTTTCATCCAAATTCCTCAATTCTTTGTATCATTTCAGGCCGGTCATAAAAAATTGTTATTCAAATATTATATAGGTATTGATAACGCTGAAATGTGGAAGAGCCGTCGCCGTCGCTTTGCTTCAAAAAAAGCCCAGACAAAAAGAGCCGAAACACCCCCTTTTGCGCGCAATTTTTGTCGCTAAGGCATGTGTGTTGAGTTCGCGATCCACTTTTGCTTCATCTTCTGTCGTCTGCACAACAAACTAATATCCGAATTCTACCAAAAGTCCCAGAGCTTTTCTGGCTTTTCCTAACGCTTCTGAGCTTCTGTGGGCGCTTTTGGGCCTTTTGGGCATTTTCAGCGAAGCATGACGGGTCCCTTTCATGCGCCCTTTACTCCACTCCTTTTGTGACAGCGGAAAAGTACTAGAAGCAGTTCATAAATGATTGATTCATCTAAAGTTATCACTTTTTTCAACAAGGAAAAGTTCTCGTTATTAGGTTTCCCTGCTTGCAGTTTCTGAATCCCTGGTTGAACGTCATTCATTTGAGCTCAAGAGGATGACGACGTGCCATTGCTTTCAAAGAGTCAGTCATTTTTAGGCGTGTTTTTTGTAAGTTTCTTGCAATTCAAAATGCAACCTTATTTGGTAGAAGTGGATTCCTGGCGACATGTGATCGCATCGCCTTCACCTGTGTATCCAATTCTGATGCAAATGCTGGAGTAGTGGTTTAATGACTTAACATGTGAGGAGGTGTTGTACGACAGGAGTTGTCTTCAAAAATTATCGCACAGTTCATAAATCTGCAAATTTTCATAGGCAGAACGCTTAGCCGCTTCATGATTGGCCCGGTTACCTTGATTGGTCTTTTGACCAATCACGAAGCGGCCAACCGGATACGTCTGTCGCCTGTCATAACTTGGTTGTTTCTTTAATCAACTGCGCCCTCTCGTGTGATAAACATCGCTAGGCAGGTGAGCAGGTAAATGTACGAAGCTTGAATCAAGCCTGTGCTGCGGATTCGTGGCTACTTTTTCAAGGAAAAGACACAGGCGTAATCGGCCCCAACCACTACCATGGTACCATGAATACCTTGGTTGTGGGAGAGCGCGTGGCCCAAGACTGTCTTCCTTGCCAATTTCTGCAAGACTCGAATGAGTCCAAATCAAGATTAGAGCAACAGAGCATCATTTCTAAGAGTAACCTTGAATTTTGGACTGCAATGTACATTGTTTTTTAGGTAGTGTACTTAATTTGTTCAACGAAATCTGGTATTTTCAAGCGATAAGATGCGACTACCTTTTGCAAGGGGAATATATCTGATAAACTGCGCTCAAATAAGAATCATAATAGTTTCCATGCGATAAGTATATCTCACTCGGTCCAGAGCAATTTAGAGAGAGAACGTAAGCAGTATAGGTACATTATTTTCTGGCTGCTTCAATATCATCGACAGTACAAGCAGACGATCACTGCGATGTGATTTTGCTATATGTTTGTGTCGTTTCTTTTGTGTTTTTTGTGTTTTAACCAGTGTGCAGGTAGCAAGACTAAAGATACTGCCTAATATCACATTTTGATTGCTGCAGAAATATGACAATAACTTGTTGTCTACCGCAGATAAAGAGTTATTTTTAGGTATCCGCTTAGACAGTAGGAGGTCAGCTTCTACGAATATTTTCCGAATATTTTCAAATTTTTGCTTACGGTAGGTTACTCAGCGTGCCGGGCAACCTATCGTAAGCAAAAATTCGAATGATTCATGACTCTTACTGTGTCCAGACAAGCGCTTCTATATATCAGATGACCGGCACCGAGTTGAATCGAATGATGCCCTTTTATTTCATCCACTCTGAAGCGAGATGGTTACGCTGCGGTGATCTCACATGAATTGGGCGACTGTGCGTCGTTTTTTTTCCTTCAAAAAATACGAGTGCTATTGTATGAGTCAGCTTTCTTGTATTTATAGCGAAGTAATGTTTTTTATCAGTCTATGGCCTCGGACAGAGTTCACGCGATTTGATCGTCGCAATTCAATCGCTACAAGACAACTGTTACAAGTTCATTGCATGCCGACCAGCTTGCATTTCGGCTGTGATACTTTTCCAGCCCGAAATTTTTGAATGTAAAGTGAAAATGAATAGAAATCGAGGCGACTGAATCGCGACGACCAAATCGCGTGAACTCTGTCCGAAGCCTATGGTAGAAATTAAACATCATATTGCCTTCAAACAGTGGACTAAGAAGTGCTGCCAAAATGTTATTCACAGCGTTTTCTATCTCGAGTGCTTCAACTCCACAGATCACCATAAACCCAAAAGTCGAGGTAAGTTCAAACACCTATTGTATCGTTCATTCGTTGACCGTACGGACTGCCGACCGCGTGGCGACTGCGACGCGTGCCTTCTAAACTTGCGAAAAAGTGACAAGTTGGACCGTGGCTTAAGATGAGAAGAATTCTTTGTTTCTTAAGCAGTGGTATCAACGCAGAGTACTCCTCTGTTTTCTTTCTATTCATCTGTTCTACGAAAACATCATGCACGCGCAGCGGTCGCCGCGCAGTCAGCAGTCGTTACGGTCAACGAATAAACGATAGAATCTTCGAGGTTTATGAAAGCGAACTATATAAAAAAAAGGTGGAAAAGCTTCTTCGATGAAAAAGTCAATCGGATCAGGCGCAACCCCTCAAAGTTGCAGGTTGGCTGAGCTTGTGAGGAGTTACCCTGACCCCCCTCAACTTGCCTTCAAAATCAGAAATTCGCTCCATTACGGGTATCGGGTATCGAGCCCCTAGCTTCTTCTTGCTAAGCAGAAATTTGAGGCCGAACGCCCCACCCCTAGAAAAACTATGGCCTCCTCAATGGGCCCATTCCGATCAAAATCAGCTGTCAAATTAGGAGTGATTAGCTCTTACGCGGCTCATTCAAAAACGATAAAGGTTCTATTCCCATCTCTGTACAATCTTTTCCTGTGCCCACTTCTACATGCAATTCCCTATTCCCGCTGTGTTAGTAATCAGCATGCTCACCTACTCTTCACCAATCCTCAGCTCCGTAGCTCAAACTTTGCAGAAAAATCATTAAAATTGATAAAAGTAAGGATAATTCTAAAAACTAATGGCGTTATTCAGCTACCAGTGCGTCATCTCTGCTTCGCAGAGGCTCGCACTAGCCCTACTTTCTGTTTGCCTTACTCATTCCCGCACAATAATGACACTGAAATTCACCGCGCTATGAGGACTATCACGAACGATTGGTAAACAACTTCATTCCTAGAGCCAAGTGAGATCGGTAATTTCGCCTGGAGGAGACCTTTCCCCCCCAAAACAGATGCAAATTTGAATCAGTTTTTGAGTCTTTTTATGGTTTGGTGGTCGCCGTAAAGACAATAATAACTGGGAGCTACATCTCTGTGCAAAAATCTCCCCAAAAGATCAGGTAAAATGTTGGCAACTTGAACATTTACGCAATCAATCTTTTTGGCGCCACCTTCGTACAGTATAAAATTTTGTCTTTTTTGGGCTAAAGTCCCTGGCTTGCACATAAACTTGTCAAACATGTTCATGACTTTGCAAAAAGTGGTGCTACAGGCACCTTTTTGCTGGCCAGAATCCAAGTGGATCCTTTGAAGCGCATGTTGAGGGATCCACTCAACGGATCCGCTCGTGCTTTCGCATAGTGAACTTTCATGCAGGTAGCATACACAGTGCGAAATTTGGTTTTAGGATGTTGGCTGGGACATGCTGTACGAATTTCGTAACTGACAGACAGACACACATACACACGTACAAAAAGACGTAAACATCCTTAGCCGGTTATAAGAAGTTATGATCTTCCAGAATGTTTTTGTGATGGATCTTGCTACGTATATGGGGGTAATTCGAGCTGATAATGAATAATGTACTCATTTCGCGGGATAGCGCATTTTCTGGGTTTCTGGGTACACGTAAGAAGCTAAAATTATGGATTTCGCTGAAACTTTGCTTAGGGGGGCTAATTGACATGCTGAATGAATACCATACTCCTTCGGCATTTTGGGGCGTTTTCACTGGTTTATGGTAGGTATACTGCAGAGGGGCAAAATCTCAGTTTTGGCTGAAACTCGGTCTAGAGAGATTCGACCTTCTGACCACATTCAAAACGCTCTCGTTGCATTTTGAGACCTTTTCGCAGAGTTACGCTAGCTACATAGCAGAGGGCAAAAACCTGCCTGAAACCTTGGCAGGGGGTTACCTAAAGTGCTGTTTCAAGAATATCGTACTCAATCACCACGATAAAGGCAATTCCTGCGGTATAGAAGGTTACCCACGACCGTAATGCTTTCCTTATAAGACCATTGCTGCGCGCGATACACCCTTCAACGGAACAGGGGGGGGGGGAGTTTTGCCGCGTGCGTTACGCGGGGACAGGCTATCAGGATGGCGCTGGAGACCGCCATGCAAAACGACCGTTTCCCCATTTCGTGAATATCTGGGATCTAGTTTGGCCCGAAAGCGAAAAAATGTCCATTCAAACCCTGCAACTCACCATGACTTTACAATGATGCGTTATGACAGAGCAAGCACCATGACTTATAATAACGGGCTACGGGTGTTTATGTGACTTTGTGTGTGTGTTTGTGTGTCTGTTACGAAATTCGTGGAGCGTGTTCCAGCTAATGTCCTGAGCCCAAATTTTGCATGGCGCATGCTACCTTCACGAAAGTCCAACATGCAAAAGCATGAGTAGATTCGTTGGGTGGATCCCTCAGAAACTGCGCGCCAAACGGGTCCACCTGGCTTCTGTGACGCAAAATTCGGTCCGTATCACCACTTTTTGCAGAGTCGTGGACGAGTTTGGTAAGCAAATATGCAAGCTATGGAGTTTAGCCAGAAAAGTGGTCGAAATTCACTACATAAAGAAAACGGCGCCAAAACGAATTGGTTGTGTAAATGGTCGATTTGCCAAAGTTCTAGCTAAGCGTTTGAGAAGATTTTCGCACAGAGATGTAGCTCACGGTTATCGTTACCTTTATGGCGACTACCAATTCATGACAAATCCAAAAACCTATTCAAATTTGCGTTTGCCTTCCTGCGAAAAGTTTCATCCACGCGAAATTACCGATCTCACGTGAAAAGACTTTCTAAATGAGTGGTTGTTTACATTTTATTCGTGGTAGGCGGCTAGCGCGGTGAGTTTCAGTGTCACGATTTTACGAGAATGAGTAAGGCACATAGATAGTAGAGCCAGTGCGAACCTCTGCGAAGCACTGGAAACTTATAATAACGGGCTAAGGTGTTTACGTGTTTTTGTGTGTATGTATGCCTGTGTGTCTGTCTGTAACGAAATTCATAAAGCGAGTTCCAGCCAACATCCTGAGCCCAGATTTTGCACATCGCATGCGACCAACATAAGAGCCTACCATGCAAAAGCACGAGTAATTTTGTTGGGCGGATCCCTCAGAAACTGCGCGTCAAACAAAGCCACTTGGGTTCTGGCCAGCAAAATTGTTTCCGTATCACCACTTTTTGCAAAGGCGGGGATGTGTTTGGCATGCTAATGTGCAGGCCATGGATTTTAGTCCAAAGAAGTGGACAAAAGTTCACTACTTTACGAGAACGACGCCAAAAAGAAATTGTTGCGTAAATGGCCAATTTGCCATGGTTTTACTTGAGCATTTGAGAAAAATTTTGCACAGAGATGTAGCTCACGTCGCCTACTGTCCTTATGGCAATTACCAAGCCAGAAAGAATCTTAAACCTACTCAAATTTTTGTTTGTTCTTTTGCGAAAAGTTCCATCCAAGCGAAATCACCGATCTTACATGAAATAGCATTTGGAATGGGTAGTTGTTTACATTTTAGTCGCGATAATCGGCACTGCCCGGTGAGTTTCATTGCCACCATTAGTCAAGAATGAGTAAGGCATATGAAGTAAGACCAGTGCGAGCCTCTGCGAAGCAGAGGTGACGCACTGGTCATATTCATAAGCAGCATGCTTGTGAACCGTTACAGGTAAGTTTTTGAGCAAATCTGGAACTTCGACCTGTACACCCACCGTAACGCAAGAAAGTGAAGCTATCCTGCGACATCAGCATGATATTCATGTTCAGTGCGCCAAACGACCACCCCTAGACGAAGTTTAGAGCAAATCTATGTTCTCCTTCCCACACCGTATAAACACCATAACTCTATGAATAGGTCTCAATATGCAGAGAGAGTATGACTCGTAATTAGCATGTCGAGTAAGCCCTCTGGACCGAACTCCGGCCAAACTCATGATTTTGACTTCTTACCGTACACCTATTGTAACCACACGGGAAGACATTCTGCGGAGAAAGTGTGATATCTGTAATCAGCATGTAAGATAATCCTTACAGACGAAGCTTGAGCAAGCTCTACGGCAAAAAAATTGAATTGACACTTGTGTCGCTCTAGCTTGCCACGCGGGACTTTGGGAACGTGTGCGAGTCGGTTCGAGTGTTACCTCAAACTTGGGTAATTAAACCTTTATTAGGACTAACAAATAACAAATAATGCGCAAAGGTGCTTAACTAAATCCTACAACTATTCTAAGTGCAATTACATGATAACTGCTGTTACGTGACTACCTACTGACGGTGTAGTGCGGAGTCGTGCAATGAGTCGTGCAGAGAAAAGGCTAAGCTAACAAGAAGGCAAAAGGGGCAGTAATCATCTCCAACCGCCAGCTTATATACAGCAAATACATAAACATATACATCAGATACATAAACATAATACAAAGAATGTCTGTGAAGCAAAGAGATAAAGCCTTGTTCTCATAACGACTATCACACGCAGTAGCTATCCGTAATTCTGTGATTCTGTGATCCGCGCTAATTTTCCGCATTCCTGTGAAGATACTGACTCATGAGTCAGTATACTCCGGCCTCAGCAATAGAAGTCGGGGGGACCTCGCGGTGTAGTAGGCCGTGACTGATATTCTGGTGTCCGCTTCTCTTCTTGTGTTCGTGCTGATGTGCTACGTCTCCACAAGTTCATGAGTTCCTCCTTGCATCTGTCGATCCTTCTGAGGAGATCCTTCCTTAGCTGACCCTTCCGGGTATACTCCTCGGGCTTGGTACAGATGCTTGCGTGGTGCTCACGGTGCTCTGATGGTGACGCCGATGGGTCAGCCTTGCAGTAGAAGCAGATTGGGCGTTTCCTGCAGCTCAAAGCGTCGTGTAGTTCGATAGAATTTAGACATCGACCTTCCTCGCGCAGAATTTCCAGTCTTTCGGCCACACTTCTTATCCTCGGGCATGCATCAGAATAGTGCTTTCCAAACACCTTGCAGTAGACGCACATAAGGAGTGATTCGTTGTCCTTCTCGATCTCCGAAGCGTCTTTCGATTCCTCCGCAGTTGGATAGGAAGTGTTCTATGTCACTTAACTCCCTTTCGCACTGATCCAGGAGTCTCTGAAGGTTGGCTTGTTGCCGGTCAGACTCGATACGGGACTTTTGTGCCGTCTCTTGGAACCGGTTCTCGTGCAACCAGAATGTGACGTGCGGTCTTCTTCTTCGCCTTGCTGGGCTTGGTGTTGTCTTTTATTTCGGTGTCGTCTCTTGTCCGGGTCTTCGTTGGTGGACATCGTGCTGCTAATGGAGGACTCCTTCTTGTCCAGGCAGCTTCTGATGCTCTTACTCTGTGATTTGAACTAGTGCTTCCGACTTTCAGCCTCCTCGCTGACTTGGCCAGAAAAGTTCTTTAACTGTGCTGTAATGTCTTCTTTCTGATGCATTGTGCTTTACTGTTGCCTCTTGACGTCTTCGCGAAGTGAGCGAAATCCGTCTTTCATTGCGCGGGTGACTAGTCCTTCGAAGTGCTGATGCATGGCTTGCATCAACTCCCGTGTTTCGTGCTGCTGCTTTTTGACGTTGTCCTGCAAATCCTTAAAGGCTTTCCTCAGCTCACGAAGAGTTTTGTCTTCTGCGGTAGTGTTCCGTTTGAACTCGCCTTCTGCTTCTTCTACCGCTGCCTTTTCTTCTTTCAAGAGGAGGTCGTAAAGACGTGATAGCTGCAAACTCGATCCTTCGTGCAATTAAGCCGAGTTTATCTGGGTTCGGGATAGCCTTCGTCCCCCGGCTCCATCATCTCGTAGAAGACTTCGGCTGACAGCTTATTAACACATTGACGACCGCTTGACACACATGGTGTGTCAAGCAATGACTACCGCGTGGGACCGCTTGACACACTATGTGTGTCAAGGCTTGAACATTGTTAAAATAACACTATACTTTGATAAACACACCCCACGAGCTTTCTCCTGCACTGAGTCTAGGGATAAGCTCTACCGTTATTTTCAGTCTTTCTGATCTAGCGTAGGTGTACTGTAGATGGCAATATGCGTAATTATAGTTGAAAAATGCGGGCTGGTCCGTAAGAGGCCTTGGTCCCAGAAGACAGACAACTAAAAATCTGCATGGTCGTCAATGTGTTAATGTAAGCCAGTCGTTCAAACTCGTTTGCTTCGTTCATCTCCACCAAGACTTCGTACCACTCGTGCGCTAACACGAATTGGTCTCTCATGACTGTGAGATTCGTGCGTTCTTCCTTGTGCTCCATGCAGAGTTGCTCTATCTTCAGAAGATAGCGCAACGCTCCACGTCTGACAATGATCATAACCCACCTGTCCATCATAAGAGAAACAAATCGTGCTTTGGCGTGCTTGTGTAGACTTTCAAACTCATAGCATTTGTCCGCGTAAAATTTAAGTTTCTGCCGGACGATGCTTTTCGTGGGACGAGCCGGTGAACTTTTGACCATTCTTATCTTCCGTGCGAATTCTTGCCTCAGTTTCTCTTCCATAGATCTGCGCACTTCTTCCGTGAATTTGTCCATTAACTGTAACGATTGAGTGATTGGATGCCGAATTTTGGCTTCTACTCAAGTAGTTGTTATCAATTCTTTTCCATTCCCGTAGGCTTAGTCAAAGCACGGTGTGATTGCCGCCGCGATATTGCGATGTTTTGATTCGGAGCTTTGTTATTACACCTGCTTTTTTGCCGTATTTCATGCTCATTGCCGTTTTTTGTGTTATATTGATTGTTTCCCTCTTTTAATGTTTATGGCTTCCACATCAGCGATAAGGTGAACCTCACTCTTTATTCTATCCTATCCCTTTGGAGGTAAAAAAGAGATGTCTTTCTGAGAGCCAACAAGGGTTTGTCGTGCAACTTTTGACTGATCTCGCCGGCAGATTTGAATGATGAGTGTTTTCTGTGTCCGACTAAGTTATTTGCAATTGAATCTGGAGTTTAGTGCTCGTGCTATTGTGCCTGCCGTGAATTCATGCATCAGAGAAGCTTCTGCCGTGGTTTCTTCCCTCGTTGTTTTCGAAGAGATTTGAACAGCGTGCGCAATATGCATCCCACTAGACAGACCCATAATTTGCACAAGCAATAGCCAAGTCGGAAAATGAGTCTGATCACTGTGCAAAATACCATGTTCGTGATGCAGGTGTATGTCATCAGCAATGCGAGCACCACTAGTGCAATGGTGATCACTAGTGCATAGCTCCAGTTGTGAAATACTTCGAATATATGTCCAAAGTCTGGAAGATTTATTTCCGAGAAGATTTCGCTTTCTCCTTTCAAGATGCGTCGCGTCGCTTCGTGTAGATTTCCCCTGTAGTGTAGAATTCCTGCAATCTCAAAGGAGTTGACAGTTGTCCCACATTTGATAGTACATTTTCTGTGGAACTGGGCCTTTTGACTTACGAAGCTTATATTTGTTTGCGTACCTTCCTGTGAGCACAAAACCGTAAATGCATGAATGCATGTCGCCGCATTCTATTTCTGCCCGTGCTGCAGGTGTTGAGGGAATGCATGTGATTAGGGCTTTAGCTCCCTTGCATTTATAGCACCCTGTGCAATGAGCATTTTTACTTGCGCATACTGCTTCTGATCGTATTGAAGTCGTGCTAAGTTTCCCTTTGATGCGTAGTAGGAATTCCGCTGTTGGTAGCTGTGGTATTTTTGAAGTTATCGTTCCGTTCATTTCCTGGAATTCAAGGTTGGGTTGCAATATAGGTAATCTATACCGCCGTTCTCGAATATGTGATGTGAGATTGCCCTCTTTACAGTCGCAGCGCATTTTCGACTCTGCTGGTGTACAGGTGCATTTCTCTCTCACCTCGCAGGTAAGGTTTCTGCCTCTTCCTGTGAATCACATGTTAGAGGTGGCTGGTAGTCCGTTGGAGCGAGCCAGTGCGAAGATTTTAACATCCGTGAGAAAGGCTGAGTTTAGCAGAGGTGTTGGTGGAGTGCTGATCGATGAAAGAGTACTTGCAAATATCGAAAGTATACTGGGTTGATTTGGAACAAGACGAACGTCGTGATGTAGTGTTGGCTTTCCTTCTTCGCTAATAGAGAGTTGTAGGTTTACTACCTGTTTCCATCTTCCACATCTGAAGATCTCATACACCTCCTCGTCGTTTGGTATGACATAAATCCTGTAAAATAAGCACCCGGAACTGGGATAAAAGCAGTCACAGCCCCGTCCGCCGCAGCTTTCTACGCATCCGGTTACGCCGGGGTAGTAATTTGCTCTGTGCAGTTCTGGGATTTGAGATGTTCGCGTGATACTTCCACATTTATCTCCTACGCATGATCCTGCATGTGAACATCGTTTGCTGTCCAATAGTGCATACTGCGTGCTTCTAGTAAACAGTATCGTTTGTTTTTCGCAGATCAGATTAAGGCTTTTCCAAAGCAGTTTTACTTCTAGGATGTTGTTGTTCTTGCCTTTCAGTCTGATGCAGGCTTTTTGCATGAAAGGGTTGAGTTTGAGAATCTCCGTTGTATCAATCGTGCAGTAATGGCCTCGTTTTGAGCTATAGCAGGATCTTCTTTGGTGCGTAAAGACATCTACGTCTTGACACGGTTGCAGTATTGTGCTCACGCTTAGTGCCATGAGTATTGCACTTCTAGAGAACGAAATCCTTCGAAGTCTGTGATGGGCTGGTGCCAATATCTTTGCCATCGCGTTCCATACTGTTTTAACCGATAATCGTACACACAATACAACTATCTTCAAAAGGTACAGTAATGGAGCTCCAATCAATATGGCACATAAAATCTAACATATGGAAATTGATGCGTAAGCTGCAATTCCTGTTACAAGAATGGCTGTTCGTGGCCAACATTCCAGGTTGGTCATCAATGCCGTGCAGAAGGTGCAGGTAAGTTGAGAATTGTGCTGCTTTACAACTCGTTTCCATTATGTTTACTTCGCTTCCGTCAAACATTTTCCACTTCACTAAGTGCTCGTGCAGCATGATTTGTGCGTGGAATCTTACCGTTTCTATTCGCTGCGGTTGGCACAATTCGATGCAGTACTCCTCCGCGCAATTCTCATATTGGTGTGGTTCTCCCTGTGTTAGGAATTACTCCTCCGTCGATGCATTGAAGATGACGCGTTATGTTGCTGCTGCCTAAGCAGACCTACGCACATATTGTTAGGAGTAAGGCGGTCAAAAGGTGGGCATTGTGTTTGAAGAAGCTTGGCAGGCAATTAAGGTTGGTACCTTCGTCCTTTGCTTCGGTGTAATTAATCTTCTTCGTTGACCGCAGGTTGTACCTCGTTTGTGGTGAACTTTCCTGGGGGATAAGTGTTTCTTCTTGATCTTGTCCAAGCTCTAGTGTACTATGCGATTGATGGGACGTCTGAGTTTATGTTTGTTAGGTGCTTCTAGTACAACTTCTCGTTCTGCCCCTGGTGCGTCTTGAAATTCGATTATTCTTGCCATTTCCAAGTGTTTTTTTGGTTGCATTGACTCCCACATGAGTACCACATCTCCTTACTTCGGTTTTGCGGTGGTTCCTCTTTTTTCGTCGATATGTACTCTGTGCAATTTTTTTCAGATATGCAAGATACTGTGTGCTCCAAATCTTCCAGAATTTTTCCGTTAAATTGACTGATGACTTCAGTGCTTCCTCTGCCTGGTGTTGTATGGCCATTTGTTGTGTTTCTTCTGGAGTATGGTAGGTCATATCCTTTCCGTTTTCTCCTATGTTTTGCAAGGGAAAGTGCAGTATGATATCGTTTTGCAAGAAGTCTATGAGCCGGAGAATTGGTTGCTCTTCCCATTTCTCTTTTTGATGTGTAAGCGGTCGTGAATTTAGCATTGCCTCGATTTCTGCTAATATCGTTCTTAGTGCATCGAATGTCACGATTCGTACTCCAAGTGTTTCGTGCAACGAGTTTTGATAGAGCGAATCAGCCGTTCGTAAAAACCACCCTGCCACGGTGCGTACGGTGTTATGTGCTTCCATCGAAATTCTCGTTGTGCAAGATCGCTTTGGAGATCCGTGCTGTTTTCCGCGCTGTTTATTGCATCGTGCAATATTTGCTCTCCCAGCAGAGAAAGTAGGTGCGTTATCGCAGGTTATCGTTTCAGGTACTCCTCTTCGTGCGAAAAACCGTCGAAGAGCATTTATTAGGTTGTCCGGAAATTAATCCGTTTTGGATTTCAACCGCAATAAATCATACACTTTTCATTCCTGAATATGCTGCAAGAAACCATTCGATAGAGCAAAGCAAGCTCTACAAGATGGCTTTCTCGCTTTAGCGACAGCTCTAATCCATCTCGAGTTTCGAGCCAAAAACTAAAAAGATTCAACTGCCTAAAAATCGAGAAAAATCATAACTCAGTTCAAAAGAACCCTACAAAAATTCTAACTTGCCACGTAAACACTATCCACATAAGACATATATGTACGCCTTGCCGTTTTTTTCCCTCTGTTAGAAATCAAGAAAACGAAAATTTACATGCTTTTGCCAAAGTGATGCTGTGTCGTCCCCACATAAGTAGATGAGTACTACAAATCTGTAGAAGTACAAACGTAAATTTTCAGTTGCCTACAAGCTCTACTTCTCGAGAAATTTGGAATTCAGATTGGACCACCTGATTCATGAAAGCTATATTCGATATTTTTCGAAAACTAAAGCTTGTGGAAAGCTGAAAATTTACGTTTTTACTTCTACAGGTTTGTAGTATACATCTACTTATGTGGGGACGACACAGCATCACTTTTGCAGAAGTATGAAAATTTTCGTTTTTTCGATTTCTGACAGAGGAAAAAATACGGCAATAGCGTACATATATGTCTTATGTGGATATTGTTTACGTGAGCAATTTAGAATTTTTGTAGGATTCTTTTGAACTAAGTTATGATTTTTCTCGATTTTTCAGGCAGTTGAATCTTTTTAGTTTTTGGTTCGGAACTCGAGATGGATCAGAGCTGTCGCTAAAGCAAGAAGGCCGTCTTGTAGAGCTTGCCTTGCACTATCGAATGGTATCTTGAAGCCTACTCAGGAATGAAAAGTGTATGATTTATTGCGGTTGAAATTCAAAACGGACATTAATTTCCGGACAACCTAATACAAATGCTTCTGTAGACATGTCCTCCACCAACTCCAAGTGTATGAGGAGTGTTGTCTGGCAGGTGAGTATACATCCATAAGCCTTCGATTTTTTTGTGCTTCTTCGTTTTCTTTTGTTCTTTATTTTTCTTTTCTTCCTCGGTTCCATTTGTTTCCATATTTTGTTTTCGTGCTTGGTGCATGTTTTTAATCAGCAACGGTCCGAAGTAGTCCAGTCCTATGTGTTGAAAAGGTTTTGATCTTCTCACTCTGGTCGAAGGTACTGCCTTCGTTTCGGGATAGATGAAGGGCAGATTTTTTATTTTTTGGCATGGTACGCATCTTTTAATTACCACTTGCGTTTGTCGCCGAAGCTTGGGTATCCAACATTTTTCCCGTACTGCTGCCATTGTATGAGCGAGTCCTTTGTGGTAATAGTCGTGCGCTTCTGATATGATGAGCCTAGCTAATGCTGTGTTTGAAGCAATGAAAATTGTGGTTTTCGCTGTATTGGCGATGTCGGCTTCTTGAAGGCGTCCGTAACATCGCGGTAATCCTCTCTCGTCTTTGTGAATGTTCAAATCCTTTTGGGATTTGATGCTGTCGTCATGCACGAATTCCCTTTGATGATCCATTATTATGGCGATTCTTGCTTCGTGCATTTCGGCTCCTGTAAGTTCGTGCAATGTTGATATACATATATATGTTTATACATATGTTAATATACATACACATATATATATATATATCAGTGGCGTACCGAGGGGGGGGGGCAAGGGGGGGGCGCGCGAGTACTCTGCGTTGATACCACTGCTT
>CATQJL010000223.1:24064189-24066689 GCA_958299035.1 Cylicocyclus nassatus
ACCTTTACTTTCATTTCGCCATGGGGTTTTCCACCCTTTGACTCGCGTACAAGTTACACTTCTCGGTCCGTGTTTCAAGACGGGTCGGAGAGGTGGTCGACTTTCACACTGACACCCTGCAAAGCAGGATAAAACACTAGCCGCGACAAACCTACCCGCAAGCAAGACACCACCAAAGTGGGCAACGCAAACGGTTCGGAACGCACAGCCAGTGCTGTCAGCGCAGCCATAGGCAACATACATCCGCCGCCACCACAATTAAGCGATTTTGGCAAACTTAGTTACCCGACTACGTCAACTCTCTCCGGTTCCACTCCAGCGATTTCACGTTCTCTTGAACTCTCTCTTCAAAGTTCTTTGCAACTTTCCTTCACAGTACTTGTTTGCTATCGAATTCGCGTCTATATTTAGCCTTAGATGAAGTTTATCACCCACTTTAGGCTGCACTTTCAAGCAACCCGACTCCAAGATATGACCATACAGCTTGCTCCACTGTCCGCACAGGTCTCGCACCCTCTCGGGAATGTGGCCCCTATCAAAGGGACTTTGGACATGCAGCACAAACTGAAAGCCACACCTATACGCTACACTTCTCAACGGCATAACACCGAGAGATTCAGCGCTGGGCTCCTCCCCGTTCACTCGCCGTTACTAAGGGAATCCTTGTTAGTTTCTTTTCCTCCGCTAAATGATATGCTTAAGTTCAGCGGGTAGTCACGCCTGAGCTCAGGTTGCATTGCAAATGACAATATAGAACGTTGTCATACAGGCACTGCTGAAATGTTAATAGGCGGTAAACACGTCAACAGTGACAACGAATATATGTCATTCTGTGTAGTTAGCCATAGCCAAATCAGATAACGAAGCGCTGTCATCAGGCCCCACTAAATCGTTAACAGGCATTAAACGATCTAGCGGTAACAGCGCATTCACTTCTGTTTTTAAGGCATGGCTAACATACATGTTGCAATATGCTTCTTTTCTAGAATGGGGATCGCAAGTGAATGCAAGCGCCATTCGACAAACAATGTAACAGGCCACATTGTAGTATTTATAAACAACCCTGAACCAGACGTGCCGAAGGGAAAACCCAACGGCGCTATGCGTTCAAAATTTTACCACTCTAAGTGTCTGCAATTCGTGGTAAATAACGCAGCTTGCTGCGTTTTTCATCGATACGCGAATCGACCGATCCATCGCTGAAGCTAGTCGATTGTGACTCAAAGTCACAGTTCTGCAAAATTCAAACATAAAAAGTTAGCGTCTGCTTTGGCGTCCGCATAAACGGATCATTAAGATTGCCTGACAACCAGGTGTCGCACTAAGCGTTACCGCTGTGCCTAACCACCAAAACAAACAGTAAGGCGGCATTCCAGCAATGCTCATCAAGTCTAAAGCTCAGCAAAATGCGAACTCGTACAGTAATCACGGCCGCCACCCAGTAACGACTCAAACTGTACGTAGACATTTTACGAAGGGCTGTAAAGGGGGGCGATACTACCAACCTTCCCGACAAAGTCGTGAAGAGCAAGCATGTTGGTTTCTCATGATCAAAGGAACCATACCCTGTGGTTTCGACGATGATCCATCTGCAGGTTCACCTACAGATACCTTGTTACGACTTTTACCCGGTTCAAGCCATTGCGATTGAACTGTTTCCCGCCATAACGCGACCCGAAGGCCTCGATACAGCAGTCCGCAGTCCTCTCGAGACAGCTCAGTCCCGGACAGCGACGGGCGGTGTGTACAAATGGCAGGGACGTAATCAGCGTGAGCTGATGACTCACACTTACTAGGAATTCCTCGTTCAAGGGAAATAATTACAATTCCCTATCCCGGTCACGGAAGAGTTTCAACGGTTTACCAATGCCTTTCGGCAATGGATAGGCCAGCTGATTCTTCCATTGTAGCGCGCGTGCAGCCCCGGACATCTAAGGGCATCACAGACCTGTTATCGCTCAATCTCGTGCGGCTAAACACCGCTTATCCCTCTAAGAAGTAGACTGGACGTAAAAATCCAGCCACTATTTAGCAGGCTAGAGTCTCGCTCGTTATCGGAATAAACCAGACAAATCGCTCCACCAACTAAGAACGGCCATGCACCACCAACCACCAAATCGAGAAAGAGCTTTCAATCTGTCAATCCTTACGGTGTCCGGGCCGGGTGAGTTTTCCCGTGTTGAGTCAAATTAAGCCGCAGGCTCCACTCCTGGTGGTGCCATTCCGTCAATTTCTTTAAGTTTCAGCTTTGCAACCATACTACCCCAGGAACCGAAAGACTTTCGTTTCCGGGAAGCTCCTCGACAAGGCAACAATACCCCATCGGATCGCTAGATGGCATAGTTTACGGTCAGAACTAGGGCGGTATCTAATCGCCTTCGAACCCCTGACTTTCGTTCTTGATTAATGAAGACATTCTTGGCAAATGCTTTCGCTTTAGGGCGTCCCCCTGCGGTCCACGAATTTCACCTCTCGCGCAGGGATACGAATGCCCCCGAAT
>CATQJL010000223.1:24091689-24094189 GCA_958299035.1 Cylicocyclus nassatus
AGGATCGACTGACCCACATTCAACTACTGTTCACGTGGAACCCTTCTCCACTTCAGTCTTCAAGGATCGAACTTAAATATTTGCTACTACCACCGAGATCTGCACTGACGGAAGCTTCAGCTGGGCCTACGCCCAAAGCCTTCGACGCAACCGCCACGACCCTCCTACTCGTTGCGGCCAGGCGTTAGACAACGCACAAGCCAGCAACGGCTGGGTATAGGTCTCTCGCTCAAGCGCCATCCATTTTCAGGGCTAGTTGATTCGGCAGGTGAGTTGTTACACACTCCTTAGCGGGTACCGACTTCCATGGCCACCGTCCTGCTGTCTATATCAACCAACGCCTTTTATGGGGTCTCATGAGCGAGAAGTTAGGCACCTTAACCCAACGTTTGGTTCATCCCACAGCGCCAGTTCTGCTTACCAAAAATGGCCCACTTGGAGCTCGCGTTCGTGTCAACAGTTCAACAAAGAAACCGAGACAACATACCCATTGAAAGTTTGAGAATAGGTTGAGGTCGTTTCGACCCCAAGTCCTCTAATCATTCGCTTTACCGGATATAACCGCAATGAACTCCAGCTATCCTGGGGAAAACTTCGGAGGGAACCAGCTACTAGATGGTTCGATTAGTCTTTCGCCCCTATACCCAAGTCTATCGATCGATTTGCACGTCAGAACCGATACGGACTTCCATCAGAGTTTCCTCTGACTTCGTCCTGCTCAGGCATAGTTCACCATCTTTCGGGTCGCAACCTGTACGCTCTACCGCTGCCCATCTGCGAGCAGACAAGACAGGGCCATGGTGCGCCGCCTCGAAAGGCGGATCCCATGTCAGCCGGTTAACCGACCTTTACTTTCATTTCGCCATGGGGTTTTCCACCCTTTGACTCGCGTACAAGTTACACTTCTCGGTCCGTGTTTCAAGACGGGTCGGAGAGGTGGTCGACTTTCACACTGACACCCTGCAAAGCAGGATAAAACACTAGCCGCGACAAACCTACCCGCAAGCAAGACACCACAGTGGGCAACGCAAACGGTTCGGAACGCACAGCCAGTGCTGTCAGCGCAGCCATAGGCAACATACATCCGCCGCCACCACAATTAAGCGATTTTGGCAAACTTAGTTACCCGACTACGTCAACTCTCTCCGGTTCCACTCCAGCGATTTCACGTTCTCTTGAACTCTCTCTTCAAAGTTCTTTGCAACTTTCCTTCACAGTACTTGTTTGCTATCGAATTCGCGTCTATATTTAGCCTTAGATGAAGTTTATCACCCACTTTAGGCTGCACTTTCAAGCAACCCGACTCCAAGATATGACCATACAGCTTGCTCCACTGTCCGCACAGGTCTCGCACCCTCTCGGGAATGTGGCCCCTATCAAAGGGACTTTGGACATGCAGCACAAACTGAAAGCCACACCTATACGCTACACTTCTCAACGGCATAACACCGAGAGATTCAGCGCTGGGCTCCTCCCCGTTCACTCGCCGTTACTAAGGGAATCCTTGTTAGTTTCTTTTCCTCCGCTAAATGATATGCTTAAGTTCAGCGGGTAGTCACGCCTGAGCTCAGGTTGCATTGCAAATGACAATATAGAACGTTGTCATACAGGCACTGCTGAAATGTTAATAGGCGGTAAACACGTCAACAGTGACAACGAATATATGTCATTCTGTGTAGTTAGCCATAGCCAAATCAGATAACGAAGCGCTGTCATCAGGCCCCACTAAATCGTTAACAGGCATTAAACGATCTAGCGGTAACAGCGCATTCACTTCTGTTTTTAAGGCATGGCTAACATACATGTTGCAATATGCTTCTTTTCTAGAATGGGGATCGCAAATGAATGCAAGCGCCATTCGACAAACAATGTAACAGGCCACATTGTAGTATTTATAAACAACCCTGAACCAGACGTGCCGAAGGGAAAACCCAACGGCGCTATGCGTTCAAAATTTTACCACTCTAAGTGTCTGCAACTCGTGGTAAATAACGCAGCTTGCTGCGTTTTTCATCGATACGCGAATCGACCGATCCATCGCTGAAGCTAGTCGATTGTGACTCAAAGTCACAGTTCTGCAAAATTCAAACATAAAAAGTTAGCGTCTGCTTTGGCGTCCGCATAAACGGATCATTAAGATTGCCTGACAACCAGGTGTCGCACTAAGCGTTACCGCTGTGCCTAACCACCAAAACAAACAGTAAGGCGGCATTCCAGCAATGCTCATCAAGTCTAAAGCTCAGCAAAATGCGAACTCGTACAGTAATCACGGCCGCCACCCAGTAACGACTCAAACTGTACGTAGACATTTTACGAAGGGCTGTAAAGGGGGGCGATACTACCAACCTTCCCGACAAAGTCGTGAAGAGCAAGCATGTTGGTTTCTCATGATCAAAGGAACCATACCCTCTGGTTTCGACGATGATCCATCTGCAGGTTCACCTACAGATACCTTGTTACGACTTTTACCCGGTTCAAGCCATTGCGATTGAACTGTTTC
>CATQJL010000223.1:24099189-24101689 GCA_958299035.1 Cylicocyclus nassatus
CTTTTATGGGGTCTCATGAGCGAGAAGTTAGGCACCTTAACCCAACGTTTGGTTCATCCCACAGCGCCAGTTCTGCTTACCAAAAATGGCCCACTTGGAGCTCGCGTTCGTGTCAACAGTTCAACAAAGAAACCGAGACAACATACCCATTGAAAGTTTGAGAATAGGTTGAGGTCGTTTCGACCCCAAGTCCTCTAATCATTCGCTTTACCGGATATAACCGCAATGAACTCCAGCTATCCTGGGGGAAACTTCGGAGGGAACCAGCTACTAGATGGTTCGATTAGTCTTTCGCCCCTATACCCAAGTCTATCGATCGATTTGCACGTCAGAACCGATACGGACTTCCATCAGAGTTTCCTCTGACTTCGTCCTGCTCAGGCATAGTTCACCATCTTTCGGGTCGCAACCTGTACGCTCTACCGCTGCCCATCTGCGAGCAGACAAGACAGGGCCATGGTGCGCCGCCTCGAAAGGCGGATCCCATGTCAGCCGGTTAACCGACCTTTACTTTCATTTCGCCATGGGGTTTTCCACCCTTTGACTCGCGTACAAGTTACACTTCTCGGTCCGTGTTTCAAGACGGGTCGGAGAGGTGGTCGACTTTCACACTGACACCCTGCAAAGCAGGATAAAACACTAGCCGCGACAAACCTACCCGCAAGCAAGACACCACCAAAGTGGGCAACGCAAACGGTTCGGAACGCACAGCCAGTGCTGTCAGCGCAGCCATAGGCAACATACATCCGCCGCCACCACAATTAAGCGATTTTGGCAAACTTAGTTACCCGACTACGTCAACTCTCTCCGGTTCCACTCCAGCGATTTCACGTTCTCTTGAACTCTCTCTTCAAAGTTCTTTGCAACTTTCCTTCACAGTACTTGTTTGCTATCGAATTCGCGTCTATATTTAGCCTTAGATGAAGTTTATCACCCACTTTAGGCTGCACTTTCAAGCAACCCGACTCCAAGATATGACCATACAGCTTGCTCCACTGTCCGCACAGGTCTCGCACCCTCTCGGGAATGTGGCCCCTATCAAAGGGACTTTGGACATGCAGCACAAACTGAAAGCCACACCTATACGCTACACTTCTCAACGGCATAACACCGAGAGATTCAGCGCTGGGCTCCTCCCCGTTCACTCGCCGTTACTAAGGGAATCCTTGTTAGTTTCTTTTCCTCCGCTAAATGATATGCTTAAGTTCAGCGGGTAGTCACGCCTGAGCTCAGGTTGCATTGCAAATGACAATATAGAACGTTGTCATACAGGCACTGCTGAAATGTTAATAGGCGGTAAACACGTCAACAGTGACAACGAATATATGTCATTCTGTGTAGTTAGCCATAGCCAAATCAGATAACGAAGCGCTGTCATCAGGCCCCACTAAATCGTTAACAGGCATTAAACGATCTAGCGGTAACAGCGCATTCACTTCTGTTTTTAAGGCATGGCTAACATACATGTTGCAATATGCTTCTTTTCTAGAATGGGGATCGCAAATGAATGCAAGCGCCATTCGACAAACAATGTAACAGGCCACATTGTAGTATTTATAAACAACCCTGAACCAGACGTGCCGAAGGGAAAACCCAACGGCGCTATGCGTTCAAAATTTTACCACTCTAAGTGTCTGCAATTCGTGGTAAATAACGCAGCTTGCTGCGTTTTTCATCGATACGCGAATCGACCGATCCATCGCTGAAGCTAGTCGATTGTGACTCAAAGTCACAGTTCTGCAAAATTCAAACATAAAAAGTTAGCGTCTGCTTTGGCGTCCGCATAAACGGATCATTAAGATTGCCTGACAACCAGGTGTCGCACTAAGCGTTACCGCTGTGCCTAACCACCAAAACAAACAGTAAGGCGGCATTCCAGCAATGCTCATCAAGTCTAAAGCTCAGCAAAATGCGAACTCGTACAGTAATCACGGCCGCCACCCAGTAACGACTCAAACTGTACGTAGACATTTTACGAAGGGCTGTAAAGGGGGGCGATACTACCAACCTTCCCGACAAAGTCGTGAAGAGCAAGCATGTTGGTTTCTCATGATCAAAGGAACCATACCCTGTGGTTTCGACGATGATCCATCTGCAGGTTCACCTACAGATACCTTGTTACGACTTTTACCCGGTTCAAGCCATTGCGATTGAACTGTTTCCCGCCATAACGCGACCCGAAGGCCTCGATACAGCAGTCCGCAGTCCTCTCGAGACAGCTCAGTCCCGGACAGCGACGGGCGGTGTGTACAAATGGCAGGGACGTAATCAGCGTGAGCTGATGACTCACACTTACTAGGAATTCCTCGTTCAAGGGAAATAATTACAATTCCCTATCCCGGTCACGGAAGAGTTTCAACGGTTTACCAATGCCTTTCGGCAATGGATAGGCCAGCTGATTCTTCCATTGTAGCGCGCGTGCAGCCCCGGACATCTAAGGGCATCACAGACCTGTTATCGCTCAATCTCGTGCGGCTAAACACCGCTTATCCCTCTAAGA
>CATQJL010000223.1:24106689-24109189 GCA_958299035.1 Cylicocyclus nassatus
TACGGACTTCCATCAGAGTTTCCTCTGACTTCGTCCTGCTCAGGCATAGTTCACCATCTTTCGGGTCGCAACCTGTACGCTCTACCGCTGCCCATCTGCGAGCAGACAAGACAGGGCCATGGTGCGCCGCCTCGAAAGGCGGATCCCATGTCAGCCGGTTAACCGACCTTTACTTTCATTTCGCCATGGGGTTTTCCACCCTTTGACTCGCGTACAAGTTACACTTCTCGGTCCGTGTTTCAAGACGGGTCGGAGAGGTGGTCGACTTTCACACTGACACCCTGCAAAGCAGGATAAAACACTAGCCGCGACAAACCTACCCGCAAGCAAGACACCACCAAAGTGGGCAACGCAAACGGTTCGGAACGCACAGCCAGTGCTGTCAGCGCAGCCATAGGCAACATACATCCGCCGCCACCACAATTAAGCGATTTTGGCAAACTTAGTTACCCGACTACGTCAACTCTCTCCGGTTCCACTCCAGCGATTTCACGTTCTCTTGAACTCTCTCTTCAAAGTTCTTTGCAACTTTCCTTCACAGTACTTGTTTGCTATCGAATTCGCGTCTATATTTAGCCTTAGATGAAGTTTATCACCCACTTTAGGCTGCACTTTCAAGCAACCCGACTCCAAGATATGACCATACAGCTTGCTCCACTGTCCGCACAGGTCTCGCACCCTCTCGGGAATGTGGCCCCTATCAAAGGGACTTTGGACATGCAGCACAAACTGAAAGCCACACCTATACGCTACACTTCTCAACGGCATAACACCGAGAGATTCAGCGCTGGGCTCCTCCCCGTTCACTCGCCGTTACTAAGGGAATCCTTGTTAGTTTCTTTTCCTCCGCTAAATGATATGCTTAAGTTCAGCGGGTAGTCACGCCTGAGCTCAGGTTGCATTGCAAATGACAATATAGAACGTTGTCATACAGGCACTGCTGAAATGTTAATAGGCGGTAAACACGTCAACAGTGACAACGAATATATGTCATTCTGTGTAGTTAGCCATAGCCAAATCAGATAACGAAGCGCTGTCATCAGGCCCCACTAAATCGTTAACAGGCATTAAACGATCTAGCGGTAACAGCGCATTCACTTCTGTTTTTAAGGCATGGCTAACATACATGTTGCAATATGCTTCTTTTCTAGAATGGGGATCGCAAATGAATGCAAGCGCCATTCGACAAACAATGTAACAGGCCACATTGTAGTATTTATAAACAACCCTGAACCAGACGTGCCGAAGGGAAAACCCAACGGCGCTATGCGTTCAAAATTTTACCACTCTAAGTGTCTGCAATTCGTGGTAAATAACGCAGCTTGCTGCGTTTTTCATCGATACGCGAATCGACCGATCCATCGCTGAAGCTAGTCGATTGTGACTCAAAGTCACAGTTCTGCAAAATTCAAACATAAAAAGTTAGCGTCTGCTTTGGCGTCCGCATAAACGGATCATTAAGATTGCCTGACAACCAGGTGTCGCACTAAGCGTTACCGCTGTGCCTAACCACCAAAACAAACAGTAAGGCGGCATTCCAGCAATGCTCATCAAGTCTAAAGCTCAGCAAAATGCGAACTCGTACAGTAATCACGGCCGCCACCCAGTAACGACTCAAACTGTACGTAGACATTTTACGAAGGGCTGTAAAGGGGGGCGATACTACCAACCTTCCCGACAAAGTCGTGAAGAGCAAGCATGTTGGTTTCTCATGATCAAAGGAACCATACCCTGTGGTTTCGACGATGATCCATCTGCAGGTTCACCTACAGATACCTTGTTACGACTTTTACCCGGTTCAAGCCATTGCGATTGAACTGTTTCCCGCCATAACGCGACCCGAAGGCCTCGATACAGCAGTCCGCAGTCCTCTCGAGACAGCTCAGTCCCGGACAGCGACGGGCGGTGTGTACAAATGGCAGGGACGTAATCAGCGTGAGCTGATGACTCACACTTACTAGGAATTCCTCGTTCAAGGGAAATAATTACAATTCCCTATCCCGGTCACGGAAGAGTTTCAACGGTTTACCAATGCCTTTCGGCAATGGATAGGCCAGCTGATTCTTCCATTGTAGCGCGCGTGCAGCCCCGGACATCTAAGGGCATCACAGACCTGTTATCGCTCAATCTCGTGCGGCTAAACACCGCTTATCCCTCTAAGAAGTAGACTGGACGTAAAAAACCAGCCACTATTTAGCAGGCTAGAGTCTCGCTCGTTATCGGAATAAACCAGACAAATCGCTCCACCAACTAAGAACGGCCATGCACCACCAACCACCAAATCGAGAAAGAGCTTTCAATCTGTCAATCCTTACGGTGTCCGGGCCGGGTGAGTTTTCCCGTGTTGAGTCAAATTAAGCCGCAGGCTCCACTCCTGGTGGTGCCATTCCGTCAATTTCTTTAAGTTTCAGCTTTGCAACCATACTACCCCAGGAACCGAAAGACTTTCGTTTCCGGGAAGCTCCTCGACAAGGCAACAATACCCCATCGGATCGCTAGA
>CATQJL010000223.1:24127505-24230143 GCA_958299035.1 Cylicocyclus nassatus
GCTATCGCATCATTAGGGAAAATCTGAAAGTTGTTGCAAAAGCTGCATCTCCATGAAAACAATGTAATAAATCAAGTTCAGCACTTTGCGGACATTGCAAACTGAGTTTTATGGTTTAAAAGCGTTTCAACCCTACGGTGAGGTTGGAGTCTGTCCGTCAAAATCAGCGATTACGCAGAGTTTACGAAAGCGCTTTTCACCTCATCTATCCAGAAGGGTCAGTAGATTCCACGATCATGATTTGAAATGAACAAGAGCTTGAAAACTCTTCAAACCAGTTGTTTGTTGAAGCAGATTGACTTTCGGTGCTTTTGAAAGCAAAAAATGCAGTGATCGCTTCTATTTGAGTAGGATGACAGGCCGTAGGTGTTGCTAATGTTTCATATTTTGGGATGTAATTGTACAAAAAAATTTGAGAGTCAACGAATGCGACAGTAATTAGAAAAACCAGGTGGCTCTATAATATAATTTTGTCCAGCTTTCAAAGAGGGCTTTTTCGAATTTTTTGTTTTTCTCCGTTCAAACTCAACAAGACTGGAAGCCGTTTTAAGGGGTTATGGCAAGTGAACATGCTTTGCATGTTTGTCTGAAACTTTGCTGTGCACAACACAGCAAAGTTTCAGACAAATTCATTGACAAGAACGAAAATTACGACGATTTCTAGAGTGGCTTTATAATTATGTCAAGCACGTAGGCCTTAATGTTGTACGCAAAATCATGGGAAAGTTTCAAGACATTCACGACCGCTTACCCTGTAGACGGTCGAGGAACAGCAACATTTAACCACATTCAACCAACTAAACGATAGGACCTTGCCAGCGCCGTTTTCCTTACTTTATAATTCAAGCCGCAAGAGCCTGTCCATTCCGTAGATTGCATGTTCAGGGTTTGCTAGTTCGGTTTACACTGTTTTGCAGCGTTTGTCCCATAAACACCCCAAGCAGTCTTGCACGCGCACAGATACTAGGTTTGCAGAAGTTACATGATCTCTGCTCTTGCAGAGAAATCTGAATTTCCGAGAGCATTAAGGGCAGCAACTTTGTAATTATTCCACCAGTGATCTAAATATAGCCATAAAGAGATGCCATTTGCATTGGGCAATAGAACTTTGTAGCGTCCACATCTAGACAAGAGTTCGAATAGCAGTATAGCTGGCTAAACAGGTTTGTCTGAACAGACACCGTGGGAACAGCTGTGGTCCCTAAGAACATCGTTGCTCGCATCAAATCATTGCTCGCATCATCTTGCTCACCTGTCCCGTCTTGTATGTTCTCATAAAGACCCATTTCGGCGACACACTTTGCCTCCACGGACCCCGTACATACAAAGTAAGGCCCATTATAAATGATGAAAGAGCACCCACAGAATAGCATGGCTTTTTAACAAAATTCTTTCGGCTTCTCAAACATGTTCACTCATCTCACAAACACCAACATGCTTTTGGACAGGTCAATGCTCACTTGAAACATGGTAGTGTCATGGAATCCTTCGATGTGGTACACGAGTGTGTGCAATGAGGCAGCCATGCAAGCAACTTTCTAGCTTCTACATGAACATCAGCAAACCATCAAATATAGACAAATATAAGGTAAACTATAGGGAAAAGGCTGGCTCTTACACTTGCCATTGCTTTCATGTCGAAAGTGGAAAGTCCTATCTTACAATATCAACCT
The DNA here is from genome assembly GCA_958299035.1 of Cylicocyclus nassatus. NCBI lineage: Eukaryota > Metazoa > Nematoda > Chromadorea > Rhabditida > Strongylidae > Cylicocyclus > Cylicocyclus nassatus. The sequence continues at coordinate 24,129,179 of CATQJL010000223.1, forward strand.
CTTCTTTACTGCCGATATATCGATAACTGCTACATAGTGTGCTCCACTTATGCAGAGTTGGACACCTATTTTGAACTCTTCAACCGGCAGTCTTCACATACAAGGTTTATTAAAGAGAATCCCAAGAATAGGCGGCTACCTTTTCTGAATGTGCTTGTGTATTTATCAGAAGGAGATTGGAGAATAAAATAATATCGAAAACTTAACAATAAAAGCATTTTGGTCCACGTTCAGCACACCTATAGTCCATCAAGAAGTTAGTCATCGCGAACATGTTTACAACAGCAAGAAAGAGCGCATCGGGGGCAGAAGAACGATCGAAGTCGATGCAGTTTGCGTACCAAGTGGCAGAAGGCAATATGTACTCAGTAAAGGCATGCTGTCGATCTATGACTCGTGTAGCTGAGAGGGATACGCGTTTTGTTAAAAACAGGATTTTTTTACCAACCCTGCGTATGAGGAAATGAGAAAGGCAGTAAGAGCATGTTTACGCCAGGCGGGATCTACAGGATTCGATAAGGGTTGTAAGTATTCCACCAAGCAATTTGAAGCGGCGGCTTGTACGAAACAGAGCCTACGATCGTCCTTGCATGAACCCCAACTGCGTTATTTACCTCTATAGCAAAGTCTAGATTGCACTGTATCCGGGTAATTTATCTAATCATATACCTTTCGTGCGGAGAGGGATATGTCGGAAGGTCGATTTTTGTCCATCCGTATCAAGGAACACCTGGGCGGGCTCCTTAAGTCAAAAAGTTCAACTATTACAGGAACGCACCGTCAAAAATACCATAGCGATGCTGCAGGTAAAGTGGAGGTCACAATCTCGTCGCACGAATCGGAAATTGAAGCACGCAAAATTCTTGAAACGTCTTGAATAATGGCTGTAAAACCAAAATGAAACAGCAAAGACAAGTGCATAATAATGATACAAGAGCTTGCCTTCTATTAAAGCTTATGCCAGTCCGAGCTACAGGAAGGGTGAGGTTATTTGGCAGGGCGTTGGCAGGTCCTTAGTACACAAATTTTTTCTCCCTCGCATTGGTCTTTATATACTCCAAGTTCTCGCAGGTCTGTCTTGATTTTGTCCATCCCCTCATCTTGAGTCTACCTCCGGGTCTTTTGCCTGGTGCCTCCACCGCCAAGGCCAAACTTGTGATGTAATTTTTCTCCCTTCTGCAGACATGCCAAAACCACCGTCATCTCTTTTCAAGCATTTTCTGGTCAATGGGAGCTACTCTCATTTGGGCTCGTACAGTGTCATAAAAATTGTGGTCTTTTAGTGTGACTTCTAATGTTCATCGTAGCATTCTTCTTTCTATGACGGTGAGCTTGCATTCCTGGTTCCGCGTATACGGCTAGCACTCACTGCCATACAGTGCTGCTGGAAAGCGATCCGGTAGAGTTGGGATTTGTATTGATTGGCTCATCTGCCGCATAGGACTCCCGATAAGGCTCTTTATTTCAGACATACCGTGTTCATCCTGCCTGCGACCTCCTCCTATAAGCCTCCGACTGCCAAAGTATTTGTGTAAGGTTGTCTTCTTTAACTCTTCAACATCAATGCTTATGGTACCTAAATTTTGTTTCCCCGCTTCCATATGTTCTGTCTTCCTGGTGTTGAGCTTCAAGCCATACACCTCTAGCCTCTTCCAGTTTTGTAGCTTTTCTTGCATCTCCTTTCTCGTATCTGCTATCAAGACCACATCATCTGCGTAGAGAAGTGTCCAAGGAAGTTCACTTTTGATTGGTTCCATTACGGCTCTCACCAGAGTGATGAATAGCAAGGGAGATAGAAATAAACCTTGGTGTACCCCAACCTTTATTTGAAACTCTTTCGACTGCCACGCAGCTGTTTGTACGTGCCTCGACGCGTTGTGGTAGGTCAGCTTTATCAACTGAACGTACTCCTCTGGCACCACATACTTCCGTAACACCCACCACATAACTTTATGGGGCTCCTTATCGAACGCTTTCTCCAGATGCAGGAAAGCTGCATGTAGTTTATTCTGTTTCTCTTAATATTTCGAAATCACTATCTGGGCGAAGTAGGTCGCGTCAATTGTACCTACTCCTTTCACGAATCCGCACTGATTCGGTAATAAGTCTATGGTATCTCGAAGCCGCGCTTTGATTATGCATTCGAAGATTTTTAGAGTGTAGCTTATCAGTCGGACTGGTCGGTAGGATACGTAGTCTGCCATGCCTTCTTTGTTCTTCCATACCGGGATAGTTGTGCTGGTATACCAGTCGCGGGGCATGCTCTGGCTCCTTATGAACTTCTTAGAGAAAAAACTCCGGATTTCCACGTATTTTCCATAATTCGCTTGGTATGTCATGTTAGTCGCTTTGTCATTCTTTGTTTTTCTTAAAGCTAGCCATAACTCCTCTTTCGTGATTGCTGGTACTGGTCCTTCGATGACATTATTTTCTGGGGTAGAGATAATGGTGCGGCCTGTGGTGGCCATTTCTTCGAAGTAGTTTCTCCATCTTCCGGTGATGTCCTCTGTTCTTCTTAACGTCCTACTGAGTTTGTCCTTGATATGGAGGAAGTGTTCCATATCCTATGTGTACTTTGTTCTTCTCCTTTTTTTGACTCTCGTTGCTCGTAGACCTCTTTTATGTACATCTGTTTTGTCTTCTTTACACAAGCCTTGGCAGCTTGTTTGGCTCGTCAGTATGTCTGACAATCGCCGTCCGATTTCATCTTATACCATCGTTTATACGCATCTCTTTTATCCTTTATGACTCTTTGCACTTCGTCGTTTCACCACCACTTTTCTCGATTGACCCTTCTTTTTCCTGGCTTTGCACTTCCCAGGATCATGTATGCCACAGAACCCAATATTTCAAACTTGTCCAGAATCGCTCTGGGTCTTGCAGGCTTGGAAGAGTTGTTGGCAGTGCTTGGTTCGCCGCGTTGTTGGTCTTCAACTTTCACCCTTTGGCGCGTTTTCTGGTCTCTGTGGGTCTCCTGATGTGCCTATCTATCGGGATTGATATCAAGTAGTAGCGGTCTATGTTGAGATAAGCAGAGCAGTTCTTACCGCAACTTCGTAGTCCTTTAGACTTTGGAGCCAGAAGTCTATTTGTGTTTGTCGGTCGCCATTCAAGTGGTTCAAAAGGTTTTGACGTTTGAGCAGCACCGGTGCAGTAAAACAAGTAAGCCTACCAAAGATATCTGCGCAGCAATGAGTGGAAGGACTGCCGCCAAATCCACAACAGCCCGGTGGTCCCAACGCTTCACAACAGGAGTTATAGCATTGAGCATTAGTAGACATATTATTTATTCTCTCATCCAGGTAACCAAATGAACTCACACTTGATAGCTTTCATCTGATAGAGCTTTTACGCTCTATCCATACATATACAATTTACCTCGACTTTCTAATTTTTAAAAAGCTGTGGGCCGAAACGTGATTTTTAGCCCGAATGCGTCTAACATCGCATCTCCTCGAAGTAAGTGCCTCTTTTATACGAAACAATGAAGAATTTTTGTACGTTCAAATATCATTAGAACGAGCTTGGTAAGCTTTGTCGAACGGTGTGTCATATGTTTAGAGTCCGGGGTACGGCAGCACAATTCGGATGGCGTTTACTAAAAGTCCGTCTAACTTCTTAGAAGCGCCGCTCGAAGGATTGTGTGTGAACTGCTGCAAGGTGCTGTCAGGATAACCTGCGCAGGTCACCTTACACAAAAGCATATAAGTTGCTGATTATTTGGGGGGACGCCCATGCCTGTGAGTGGATTGCCGCGCTGCCGCGTTGCGGCGGATCGAGAGGCCTCGCGGCGGCAACCATGCCAATTCCAGCGCGGACAACACGTCCGTTTCCTGCTACAATGCCAAGCCGCGTACTTGAGCCCAAGCGTCGCGTACCCCACTGTACGAGTTGTCCGCGCGCTCATTAAGGCCGCCTTGCCACGCGCGACGAAGCGATAATTTGCGTTCACAGGTAATGGGATACACCCGGTTGTGCAGCTAATCAAAAAGAGACCTTAAAAAATGTTTGAAAAATTAAGGTGCCCCATTATCTTTGGATCATCCCAATAGCATGTGTTCGCCAAGACCAGGCCATGGGCTGAAGCGAATTCCAGGATACTCACATTCTCCGTTGCATGGTCCGTATTCGTAGTTTCCTGACATTTCCCACCTCCTTCTCGCCTTTCTCCCCACATGTTTCTTGAGGTCTGCTCCTAGCAGAAGTGTCTTGTCCAGTGAAGTTGAATTGATTTGGTCATCGAGCTCCTGCGCGAACGCTTTTTTTTTCATCGAGTATAGGCGGTGACTACTCTTTATAAGAACATTTCGGTTTCAAAGGATGCATCTGTTCCATCTTAGTCTTGAGCATAGATGCAATAGGTGGAAAAATTTCTCTGACCTCCTTCGATTTATAGCCGGCATCTGGCTGACATTGGCCCGTAGTAATCTACCCTACCTGCCGGCAGGTCTTGCCCTCATCTCTCCCTCATATCATGAAAGCTGCCAACGCCCTCTCTAGGTTCCCCAAAGCAATCAGTTTGGTACTCTCCAGGTCTGGCGGCCCAGCTTAGAGCTGAGCACCAAATGGAGATCGAAAAAAATCCGAAAAATCCCGACAGCTTCGAATTTTGGACCTAAAAGATTGACCTGCCGGCAACCTCGTGAGCTATTTTGTCGAGATTTTGCCGCGATCTCGGTCTCAACCTGCTGGCATCTCGCCCTTATGTCAGAAAAGAAAGAGAAATAGTGTGTTTATTGAGGAGTGCAACCTGCCGGCATCTCGTCGTGGCCCTACCACGTCGAGATGCCGGCAGGTTCATGACATTGCTGTAACTTTCTGCGGGATTTTCGGACAGTTTTTTTATTTTTATGATTTTTTCTTTGTAGCCGAGGCATACTTATGACCTACGGTTTATCTGACATGCTAATCACGAATACACTCATTGCGTATGGTAGGGTCCATATAGCTAAACAGCGTCGATTATCAAACTGATGTCTCAAATCAATGTTGTCTTCTTACAATTAGTCACGGTGGGTGTAAGGAAGGGGGATCGAAGTTCCGAATTTGCATCTTTGCTTAGAAATGTTTTCAAGCATGCTGATTACGAATATCATGCTTGCTCGCTGCAATAACTATTGCGGAGTTGCGGTAACCGCGCAAAGCTAGCCGTACCGTATATACTACTCACCGTTATCTCAGAAAAGAGCTATTGCGCAAAGCTAATACAGTGCTGGCCAAAACTATAATTCCACCCTGAAAACTGCCGTAACTCATCTGCTTTTCAACGAATTGATCTGAAATTTGGTATAGTCGTGTGTTTGACAGGCTACCATCAGTATTCAGAACGGATCCCGTTTTCGTTTGATTATTCAGGAAAAAATCAAAAATTTCGAAAAAAGCAGCTTGAAGGTTGGCCAAACTATAATTCCACCTAAGGTTTCTGTCCACTAAAGTAATTCTCGGCTTCCAAAGTATTTTGTGCATATACATAAGCAGAAGTCAAAACAGTCTCTTTAGTTCAGCTGTGTCATATTTTTATAAGAAACGTTTATCTGCTTTTTTTCGCTAAAAAATACTTTCATGCGTATTTCGTTCCCAAGAATGTGTTTTTATGGGTAATTTTGCAGTTTTTTGACTGGTTTGGAAGCGATATGGCTCCACCTATTTTACAGATGCTTAGCGAAGTGAGAACTTAAAAAAATTGGAGTTTTTATATTTAAAGCGCACCCGACATAGACCTTACAGCAAGCCTGCTCAAATTTTTGCCTCCAAAATTGGTTTATGTTGTTTTTGTAAGCTCAAAATGATGTAAAGCATCGTTTACATAAAAAGAAGTTCGTACACTATACTTGCGATTGTTGGCCAAGCCACATTTTGCTTCGTTTTCAAAGCATAAATCTTCGCGGTTCAATGATAATATTTAGGCAATCCCAAAATATTTGCCAAGTGGTACTTTTCCTGATTTTTTGCCACTGTTTAGCTTCTACATAGTGAAAACACCCTGCATTGTATGATGCCTTGTAACTCACATGAGCATTACGATCAGAACTAAGAATAAGTTTAAGGCTTTTTGCAAATCAGTTTTTGCATGATGAATTCCTCAATTAGCCTGCATGCTAAAACCTGCGGAAATCTGCAACCACTGCATTCGGACTCTCAAGCGTACAGACAATGTTATTACTCTACTTCACGCTCATAAGAACATTGCGGAAGGAGTTTAAGAGCATAAATTTGAGCGCAGGCCTGCGGTTAGCTCTATGTTGAGTGCGCTTCAAATATGTAAACTCCGACTTTTTTCTATCCCTCACTTCGCTAAGCATCTATAAAATAGATGCAACCCTATCGTTTCCAAACCAGTCAAAAAACTGCGAATTTACTTATAAAAGCACACTCTTGGGAACGAAATACGCATGAAAGTATTTCTAAGCGAAAAAAAGCAGATAAACGTTTCGTATAAACGTATGACACAGCTGGACTGAAGCGACTTTGACTTTTGATAATGCATATGCACAAAATACCTTGGAAGCTGAGAATTACTCAAATACAGAAACCTTAGGTGGAATTATAGTTTTGGCCAACCTTCAAGCCTGCTTTTTTCGAAATTTTTAATTTTTTTTCCTGAATAATCAAACAAAAACGGAATCCATTCTGGTTACTGATGGTAGTCTGTTAAACACACAACTATACCAAATTTCAGATCAATTCCTTGAAAAGCAGATGAGTTACGGCAGTTTTCAGGGTGGAATTATAGTTTTGGCCAGCACTGTATAGTATCCAGTTCCAGCGCATTAAGTAGCCCCGAGTTTGAGCATAATAAACGACTTTGAATTCCTGGGGCCCGAATACTGGGGTAGGCCCAATAATAGTGTTTTCCAAAGATATTTTTCGCAAATTTTGTTTGGCACAGATAGCTTTTTCAAAGATTATCGGTGCCTTACAACCCTTTATGTATCCGAGTTATCTGTCATTATTTCCTTTTATGGACTGCCGGTACTCTTGATACATCTATACAGTTTTTATCGACTGGGATCATTCATATTAGCTTGATGGGCGTTCGAATTCCATGGAATTCCGTCACGTCCGCGAACTGCTCCTAGAGTATCCTCCTGGAGCTTAGCGGCATTGATAGTGTGCATTGATAAGTAAACGCTATGATCGATGAAGCATAAAGTGACTTTTTTACACCAAGCATTCTACTTTCTCGTAAAGATTACAGTTGGCGAAGACCGAAGCACTTACTGCTGACCACCTAACCCATATAAATGCCATTCTCTATAGATTGATCCCTCTGTCATGGCGTGGAGGCGCTTAGAACTCCTCTACTTTATCGCTGTGATCCATTTTTCAAAGGTAAAAGTCGCTCTCTACTCAAAACCGAGCAGTCTCCTCCGCGTAGTTCGCGTAAAGATAGCGTAACTTGTATTTAGCATGTTCGTCTTTGAGCTATTCCATTGCGGGTCGCGCAAGTGAAATTATGATCGTCTCCACGATTCGTATAGAGGTGTATTGCAGACTTTGCCTGATAACACAGGAAGCTTGTTAAACCTCCACGTAATAGCATTGTTTTTTGTACTCTCTCGCTATTAAAAACCGCCACGCTTTGAATTGGCAAAACCCCGGATCTACACGAATCGTGGAGCCGATGATAGTGTAATAGCCCATCATTCAAAATATAGTACATGGGATGAACATGTTAAGCCAGAGGTGAATGGTGTGGCTCATTACGCTTCCTGGAATAAATGTGTTGTGCAAGTGTAGTTCAACACGTTAACGTGCTGACTCTCGTTGGCTGGGTGGATTACTACGGACCCTTTTTCCTGAGCTTGAGATTACAATCAAGGCACAATGACAGAATTAAAAAGCTGTTACAACGGCACTTTTTGTTTGGAAAGGAAACGACATTGAAACTGCAAAGCATTAGCAACAGCATTTTGTTCAAAAAGCGCATGCTTGAGACTTCCTGTAGCAACAAAGTGGCGTTGATAACGAAACATAATCAAAAATCGAAAGGGTGTCTGATTCCATGAAGAATTAACAGTGTATAAATTACCGCCGGTTGCTTTCAGCCCAGATTCAAAGAGTCCGCAACTTTGGTTTCGAATGGCTAATCCTCAGTAAATAATTGACAAAAACGTCTTCAGGTACTTGGATATATGCTACCAAATGCTGAAAGGCTCTTTATTAGCTAATCTGTCTCTGAGCACTTCGGGCAGGTATGTGAATCATCATCATCATCTCAGCAGCACGTTGATGGCAAAAAGGCGACAATTATATCGAAGGCCAATGCTCTTGAATTTGATCTTCTCGATGTGGTTTCTAGTTTCTTTTGATATGGTTTAGTGAAACCGAAAAGAGTGTTGTGTTCCTCGTAGTTGCGCAAACGTTTATATTTTTACGCCACTCATGCAGCACTTTGTGAAGTAGTGCAATTAGTTAGTCAATCAACACTTGCACAAGAGAGTTTGAGAAATTCTTGAGACAGTGTCAAGCTCAACTTTAGTAATCTTTCTTGTAATTGTATTGAACAAAACAATACGAGGACAACTCACTATTTTTACAATTTGGGAAACCCTTGCTACTTGTCCACTACCTCGGCTTCTTATGTTCCCATTTAAGGAGGCCTCACGATTATTTTGTGTCCCACTGAAAGAAAGGTAACCCTGAGGAACTAACTCTGTCGTGCCAAGTGGTTGGTAGCAACCCCCCATACGGCTTTCCAAAAGTTTTGACCAAACTCAATTCATCCGCTTTTTTTCAAAGTAAAGTCGTTGAGGCGATTGTGCGTTTCAATAAGAATTATTGTAGGGTCTGAGTTTTACCTTTAATCAGCAGTTGTAGGATCGAACTCGTCATCTGGACATGACAACCACTGCAGTGCCGAAAAAGGAGCTGGGGAAGAGGCTGATTGAGGTTGGAGGAATTGCTTCAACGCCACTATCCTGGGCAAAAGCACACGGAGAGGTGTCCATGGTGCCTCTATTCGTCGGATGCAGAAGGTGAGTCACTGCTCAAAAGGTCAGTAAAACTCTTTTGAGAGTTTTTTCTTAAAATACCATCAATACAGTACCATTAATTGACTGTTGTGGAGGCGCCATTAATAAGTACAGGGTGGCCGAAAAGTATGGGCGTCAAATTTTTCGTTTAATGATTTTTCATAGCAAACAAAATTCTATAAGATTATTTTTGCATGCCAAAAACACAGACATCCTAGTGTATTATTCCTGCAAAACTGGGTTCCTGCACATGCATACAGACTTCAGCAGCTTACCTTGAAGTTGATGCGTCAAAAATGCTACTCGAAAAATGTACCCATTGTGAATCCGTAGAAATAACCCGATTATTAATCGAATAGATTCTAAGACCCGAGGTTTTGTAGAGCACATTCCCAGGAATAAAGCAGTGCCACAACATCAAAAAATTCTCCTTTCCAAATTAAGATATGATACTGCAAATATGGTGTTAATTGAACCCGCCGCAGCGCCTCTCAAGAGAAAGTAGATTCAGGAGTCTTGTTTACATCAGAATACTTCAGTTTGCGTGATTTTCACTTATCTTAATATAGAGACTGCCCATAAGCTACAGGCATATTAGCCGTCATGATAAAATATTTCAGAGAAAAGATATATTACATGTTGTAACGCCCATACTTACCGGCCACCCTGTACTGTAACATTCGTGAATTATGCAAAACTTCTACAGCCTCAGAGGATTTTCCTGCTTTCCCGTCTTTGATTCTTCCACATCTGACAAGGGAAAGTAACCAATTTAAATTCGCCTACTGAGATGAGACACACATATTTGGAATCAGCTTGGAATAATTCCAAATCTGCTGTTCCTAGCTGCTTAGCATTATTCTGAAGCGAGTTATAGTCTCTTTTCTATGCAAAGTTTGCGTGCTTTTGGAGTTACGGATGCTACGGTGTCGACGTCTAAGTGGTTTCGTAATTGTATAATGCTCCTTTTCAAGATCGAAAAAATTAATCTGATGGCAGTTCAACATCCTAGCACTTTTTTCGAGGAGATTCTTATCTGTACGCCGTGTTACGACATCTAGAATTTTATTAATTACTCACAACGGCAAGCTCATAACTCACTACGGCATAATGCTAAGCAGTTGGGAACAACATGTTTGGAATCAGCGTTCAAAGCTGATTCCAAATATATGTGTCTCATCTCAAAAGGCGAATCTAAGTGTGTATCCTTCCCTTGTGAGAGGAGAGGAAAAGCTTTCGCATGTGTCCATTCTGGTACTTGTAGCCATCGCCGTTTTAGCATCATTCGGCATCGCTTGCGCTCTGATTGCTTTCCTACGACAAAAAAGGCTCGTTATTGGAATAATCTAACCCTCTCTCACAGCAGATTCATTAGTTTTTTGAAACTTGGCGCCGTTTCTTGGAACCGCAGTTACAACCATTTTCCTCCTCTTCCTGCTAGACCGCTAAAGACGAGAATAGGTAAGTACTATTTTTTCGTTATTTTGTTATATTTAGTTACCATAGTCTAATCTTATCTTTTTGTGATAGCCCATATGTCATTGCACGACGATGAGATATGCGTTTTGTCAACAACTTCCTCCGATCTTTTGCTGAAGACTTGCAACTTTTGTAGTCTTAACCTTTTTTTCGGATGTAGCTGTGCATTGAATTGAGAGTGCTTTTGAGCTATAAATGAAAGAAATACATACAGTGAAAAACCTCGGAATCATTTCCTTGTTCCCACTAGGAAAGCTTAAATGATCTTGATGAGAGAAGGCAAATTTCACAAATACTGTTGAGGCACCATCTTGAAGACGTACTAATACATAACACGTGATTTATCTAAAACATGTTTTCCCCAATTCAACATTTACTTTCGCAGTAAGTAATAACTAAAAAGTGCTGAAACTCAAAAATTAGTTGAGTAATATGTTTATGTAGATTAAATGAATTGCCGGTAAGAAATGTTTTCAGATGGTTGATACTGCAGAAAGCATATATCTTTTCCTGCTGAACCCCTAGTTTCGATACTGTGATTGATATTTTGATAGTACAATACCGCTCACATTTTTTGAAAAATAGACGCGAATGTATGGACATGTATGGACATGTATGGACATGTCCGTACATGTCCATACATGTATGGACATGTCCGTACATGTCCGTACATGTCCATACATGTATGGACATGTCCATACATCAGCGTCGCGTGGCCATATCTCGCTTCAGAGTGGACGAATTCTGAATCCAACGCCACCGTTCGATTCAGCTCGGCGCGGAGAATCTTCTGATATATTGGAAGTGGGGTACGATGTCTTCGATATTCCGTTTCCAGTTTTTTCATTATGTTCTGCAGAGGTGCTTTCGCGATTATTTGAAGCAACGCCTACCCAACATAGAAGACTTTACTGAGTACTAGTCGATAATACTGTTTTTGTAGATTATTTTGCGCTAAAAAATAGGCTCAGACTTCCTTCCAAAGGAGATAGAAGCGTTGGTGAATTTTGGAAAAATCACGCGTTTTTAAATTCTACTCGCCATAACTTCCTTCGGAATAAGTATATTTTGAATCCGAAAACAGCGCCTTGCTCAGCTCATCAAGGCGAATCTTCCTGTATACAGCATGTACTTGATATTTCGATTTCAGTATTCTTGAATCTTTCTGAGGACGTCTTTTCGCGAAGGTGTAAAGCAGCGAGCATTGTCCCGAGTACATTCCAGCAAAGATCTTTCGATAGCACTTTTTCTGTAGATTATGATGTGCTAAATAGTAGCCGCAGGTTTCTTTTCAAAGGAAATAGAACGGCTGGTGAATTGTGGAAAAATCTTGTCGTCCCAAATTCTACTCGCCATAGCCTCAGGATACGAAGCTATCTTGCTAAGCAGATGTAAGTTTCGAAATCAGCAGATCGGATAACCTCTGTGAGCAAGTTTTCCGATATGTTCGGGTTATTCCATTTTTTCTCGTTTTACGCTCCGAAGCTCGCCGATGGATTTTGGTCAAAATCGGTATTGTTCAATGTTGATGCTCCTAAATTCGTCGAAATTTCTCCGTGAGCGCTTGTACAACGCGCTGATCAAATCCTTCCACATTTTTAATGGATCTTATTGTGTTGGATTTGGTGCTTTGAGCTCTAGCCACGAAATAGCTTTGATATTCAATTGAGCAGCTGAAGCAGACGCAAGCACCATATTCAGTACAGTGGGAGTCATACGACGAAGCGAACATAATATCTGCAATGAGCGTTATACAAGCGCTCACGGAGGAATTTCGACGAGATATGTGATCTTTACATTTTGGGCAAAATTCATGAGGGCATGTTTTCGTAGGCTCGTAACTCGGCGAATTTCACAGACTGGAGCCTGAGTAATGCACCATTCGATAGCACAGTTCCTAGTAACTTTGACTGAGAAAAGCAAGCAGGCAAGGTTTTTGACAGATACGCGAGAAGTGCGGCCAAAGTTACGGACTTTCGTGATGAAGTTACAGTCACCTCACCGTATCTCTCCAAAAAGACCCTGTAATCCTCAGAGACCACGATTTTCGTAAAGAGCGTGTTCGAAAACCTCTATAAGCGAAGTTTTCTTACAATTCAGGAGCATCAACATTGACCAATACCGATTTTGACCAAAATCCATCGGCGAACTTCTGGAGCGTAAAACGAGAAAAAATGGAATAACCCGAACATATCGGAAAACTTGCTCACAGAGGTTATCCGATCTGCTGATTTCGAAACTTGCATCTGCTTAGCAAGATAGCTTCGTATTCTGCGGCTATGCCCGAGTAGAATTTGGGACGACAAGATTTTTCCACAATTCACCAGCCGTTCTATTTCCTTTGAAAAGAAACCTGCGGCTACTATTTAGCACATCATAATCTACAGAAAAAGTGCTAACGAAAGATCCTTGCTGGAATGTACTCGGGACAATGCTCGCTGCTTTACACCTTCGCGAAAAGACGTCCTCAGAAAGATTCAAGAATACTGAAATCGAAATATCAAGTACATGCTGTATACAGGAAGATTCGCCTTGGTGAGCTGAGCAAGGCGCTGCTTTCGGATTCAAAATATACTTATTCCGAAGGAAGTTATGGCGAGTAGAATTTAAAAACGCGTGATTTTTCCAAAATTCACCAACGCTTCTATCTCCTTTGAAAGGAAGTCTGAGCCTATTTTTTAGCGCAAAATAATCTACAAGAACAGTATTATCTGACTAGTACTCAGTAAAGTCTTCTATGTTGGGTAGGCGTTGCTTCAAATAATCGCGAAAGCACCTCTGCAGAACATATTGAAAAAACTGGAAACGGAATATCGAAGACATCGTACCCCACTTCCAATATATCAGAAGATTCTCCGCGCCGAGCTGAATCGAACGGTGGCGTTGGATTCAGAATTCGTCCACTCTGAAGCGAGATATGGCCACGCGACGCTGATGTATGGACATGTACGGACATGTCCATACATGTCCATACATGTCCATACATTCGCGTCTATTTTTCAAAAAATGTGAGCGGTATTGTATATATAAGAATTCAAGGTCACGGCTGACGTTTTTCAATCTCCACGTGTTAAGCCGATGAATGCTTCTACCAAAAAAATTTTTCAGGTTAACAAGGCTTTTCTGAAGCAGGCTAGAATCGAGCCCTTTCAGTCACTAAGAAAACTTTCGTTGCGGTTTCGTTACTTTGCTCACCTTTAAGCACCACCTTAGACCTCGTAACAATATTCTGCTCTGTCGTTTTCGATGGAAGCATAATGAAGGATATCTAAGCAAAATGTTTACATTATTTACCATGCTTTCAAGCTTTACCAGAATTTAATAAATTTGTAACTTTATAATTTTTGAATGGCGGAGTGCAAGAATTCTACCTCTTGCTTTCGTTTGTTGTCGATTCCTTGTTGATTTTGGTTGGTTCACTCGACAGCAGTATCAGACCTACATACGTCAAAGAAAAGAATTATCCGAGCTGCCTTTCCATCTACAGCTGATTAGCTAAAGCCTTCCAATAAACTACTTGAGAAAGTTTGTAAGCCTTGAGGGCCTTATCCCCTACATCACAGAATAACGCCCCAAATTAAGAGGGTGTTTACATCGGCCAAATGTTCTGTCCCATTTGTTAGCAGAGTTTACCACCCTCATTGCTGAAGACTAGGTCTAATGAAGAGCACTAAATCTTACTAGGCGAAATTCACCGATAGAATGTTCGGCGAGATCAGTGCTCCTTACTCTGTGTGCAATTTTTTCATTTTTGGTTTTCTTCTTTTTTTTGTCTAATCGACTCCTGTCTCATAAGCTGCTTCAATCAAACAATCTGCAAATGTTATCTCTGTTATATATTGTGTATCTCAGCAAACGGTATCATCCAGTAAATCTGTTTGAGTTAACAATTACCATAGGCTGTATTCTTGAGGGGAATTACCAACCGTAGGTGTTTTACATTGTTGCTACCTCTGTCTTTGGGCATAATATGGGTGACCAAGAACACAAGTGGCTATTCTGGCGATGAGTACTCTAATAGCATAAACTACCATGAAAAGAAATTGTCAAGAATTGTTTTCTATCTTTGCCAACCTTTCAGGTTTTTCATTGTAGACTAGCAATCAATCTTACTGTGTCTTATGAGTTCTAATTACAGCCATTGTCATTTTCAGTTTTTAAAAAGAGAGGAACTGGGGCAGGGGGAGGTAGGGGGAACAGCATGAATCACTGCCTAGGTTTTTTTCTAGATAGTTTGCACCCTGAGAGAAAAGCAGTTTTGCCCATTTTTGACTTGATCAAGGTGACGCGGGGAACAGAGAAGAATTACGGGCTTTTTACCGGTCGATTTTATCGAAATCAACTATTTTTCTCAGGGTTTTTCCCAAAAGTAAGCCGTTTTTATAAGTAAATCAAAGTGTTTTTATTTCCTTGACACATATTTCCTTTCCTTGGGGTACCATTCGATAGAGCAAAACCAAAACCAACCAACCTTTTCAAGGTAGTTATCAAAAGACCACCTACATGAGTCGTAATCCAGGTAAAGCTTAGATTCGAAATCGAAAAAATTTTACCACCAGGCATTCGGATTATCTGCGAAAAAGGATTCAAGCTCCTCGTCATGCAGAAGACACAAAGTGGTCCATAAATGCAAGTGGAAAACTTTTTTCGTACAGAGAAATCGAGAAAAAAAGATGGTCAAAAAAGACAGACTCCACCTCCAGCTCTATCGCATATGTAATTTTTTACTGCAAGCTTAATAAGCATAATCCTAGAAGTATATCTTTGTAAGTGTTCTTATGACTGAGAAATGCGAAATTTAACATGAAAAATCCGGAAAAGTGGCATTTTGAGGCTATTCTTGTTTCCAAATTTTGGGTCATTAGAAAAATACAGCAAATGTATCTATGAGTACTACTATATGTACATACTAGTGACCCATGGGACCATATGTGTTGCATGCCGGGGAGCGTGAGCTGCATCGGAGGAAAAACTTTGGTTTCCTCTTTTATTTTTGAGAGATCCAAGTTGGCATCGAAGACGTACATTGTCGCCCAGAGCTGTTTTACGGCAAATGAATGTGCTTGATCAGTAGTAGCGTAGAGGATGATACCTTATATTAGGTTGGCTAATAAATAAGTTCGGACACTTTTGCGGCTTTTACAAATGCTGCAGACAAATTTTTGTCCAGTGATTGGCATCTTTGAAACACTTTAATGGACACTGGATATGAATTCTGTTTGATTAAAGCTTATCTTCCAAGGTAAAAAAAATCCGCAAAAAACTGAGAAACCGCGGTCTTCTCATAGTGCGCAAATTTGAGGAATTTCAATTCTTTTTTTGATAAGGGATTCTTAAAGTGGCAAATCAGACTCTAATTCTTACTAATTAGAAAAAACTTCCCTATTATCCAAATACCAAACTGCTGTTCTCTACATCCATTGCAGCATGAACACGAAGCTTAGGAAGTCAAAGAATCGAGCTTTTGAGAATTTAGCAATGTTCAAGCATGATTGTCTTTATTGATTATAAAATTTTCTGAATATTTGATATGTAATAGAAGAAGCTTCAGACTACTTCCCACAAAAATTATGGGTAGAAAAGAACGAATTCATTTAAGATTAACATGCCAAACTTATTTTTCATCCAGCCCAACCTTTTCGAAAAGATCGTCCCAGTGGAAGTAGGAAATTCTATTGCTTGCATATTGCAGTGCAGGAGAAGGACTTCATGTACACAGGAAAGCATTCTTTTTTTAAGGATCACCTTATACTGCCGTAGCGTAAAGAAACAGATCATGTTGTGGTCGCCGTTTGTTTGAAAGACGCGGAGATCTGAGTTTAGACGATCCTACTGATGAGTGTTTATTGGTATGTGGCAGAAAGTAAAAGTATAATATTAAGTGGGTCCGAAAGTTCGTGCCGTTTTTAAACCTATTCCGAGTTCAAAATGAAGATAGACAAATTATTTTGAGAGTATCCAATGCGGAGATTCTTCCTCTTTCCAACAGCTATGTTTTCATGTGACTCTACGAGCGCTGAGATAATTGCCAAAATAGAACAATTCATTTTTACCATGTATTATATAAACTTCGCTAATTCTCAAAACTTTCATTTTAGACTCTTGGAGGTGCTGTTATAAACTCAAAAGGCAAACGTTTCTCAAATTATGCAATTTTTTGCATCTATTCACTTTCTCTTTAGAAGTTTGCTGAAAATTTTTTCATTAGAACATTGAATTTTGAAAAAGTCGCGTAACACATAATTGCGCCAATCACTGCGAACACTGCGAAATCCTCAAAGTATTAAAGTCCTAAAACTCGGTTGTTACTATCACTAGTATTGCGAAGTAAATGAGCAATTACGGCTCAAAATGGATAGATTTTGATATTTCGACTCCAATCTAGCGCACCCGTAAAACTGGGATATTAAAGTCCTAAAACTCGGTTGTTACTATTACTAGTATTGCGAAGTAAATGAGCAATTACGGCTCAAAATGGATAGATTTTGATATTTCGACTCCAATCTAGCGCACCCGTAAAACTGGGAAGTACTGCGATTTTGTCTGCAAAAGTGCCCTGCTTCGCGAAGAAAAGGTAGCTGTCAGAAGTAGAAGAAGATGCATCCAATGGTACCCCATATTGTTCAATGTCTGATGTTGTGCGAGGTTAGAATGAGCCAAATATGAAATTTGGTCGGTACAGAAAATATATTTTAGTAATTCCAGAAAGCATGCTAAGGAGATGCAAAAAATTGCATAAATTTATTTATTTATTTACTTGTATGCACACAAGGTGCGCCAGCAGAACTAAAATGAACAAACAGGAAGTACGCGAGAGAAAAAAAATAACATGACCTATCACACTTAATTCCCTATGCCATGTGCAACGGTTACAAGAAGCAACGATATAAAACCGCAAATGAAGATCCGCTTGAGCCACGGAAGCAGACCTTAACGGCAGAGTAGATAGACAGATGATTGGCATTGGGGAATGCCACCGCTCTAAGTGTAAGGTCGAGGGCGTCCGAGACTAGGTTGGTTCACGTTAGGTATCCACCAACCTAACAACCTAACCTCAGATACACCTGTAGTATGATCAAGCAAAGCAGGAATCGATTAGCACCTCTAAGGTAGAGACAAACATAAGGAAGTGTGATAGAACAGTAAAAAAGGTAAACTTGAACAAGCAAACTCAAACAAATACGATTGCAATTACATGGTGCAGTCGTAATTAGAGAAAAAAATCACATTACGTTTTTAATGCCCAAAATCCTCTAGCTTTCAACTTCTCAGAGGATTCTAAAGACAAAAAGGAAGGGGGTAGTTTGTTAAGCATTGCAGCAGTACGCCAGAAGAAATTATTGTGCTGAGCTGATACCTTCTGAATCTGGAAACCCTAATATTAAAGCCGGCTCTACGCTCAGTGATCGGACGAAATGTCCAGTACTTACCTGGTCTCAAACTTACCTCGCCCCGAAGTATCTTGAAAGCCATTAATAAATCTGCCAAAGTTCTTCTATAGAAAAAGACTCCTGAGCCCAAGTTTGCGCAACCTGGTTTTGTAGTCAGGAAGCGCAAAGGGATAGTTAGGGTTAGGAAATGCTCTTTAGTAGACGATTTTAGTGAACAACTTCTGCACTTTTTCAATCCTCTCAATGTCCTTCTTTTTATCTGGATTACAGATGTAGCTGCAATATTCCAACACTGGAAGTACATAAGCTTTGCAAATTTTAGAAGAATTCTCGAGTCGCAAGAGTGGACGGTGCGCACCAGCGCATATACCATACGTCTTGCCCGGGAGAAACTTCGTTAATGTGATGAGAGTAGCTAAGATTTAAATCAGTAATTACTCTTAGGTCTTTCAAAAAGAGTTTATTTCCCAAATCACAGTAGTTTTGTAAAAGGGAGCTATCTGTCCTTCCAATGGGAATAGTGCAGCTCTTGGAATAGTTCACTTTGATATTCCACTTCTCCGCCGACGCAATCATTCGAGATAGAGAATTGCTAAGAGCTCGCTAGGCGTCTGCTTTGTTATTCTGGTCACACGCGATGTAAACCTTCACATCGTCAGCATACGCAGCCACCCCAATGCGGGTATCAGTCTTTAGGAGGGTAGGCAAATCAATGGTATACATAATGAACAATACGGGTGATAGACAACTGCCCTGTGGTACTCCAGATTTACTAGGTCTGCCGGTGGAAAGCCTATCCTGGACGCGAACAGAAAACGTTCGGTCGGATGGATAGGATTCAAACTAGAGTGAAAAGGGGCCTCTATTTCCCAAGCTCTCCAGCTTAGCCAAAAGGATGTTGTGGTCTACAGTGTCAAAGGCTTTACTCAAATCAAATTAAACTGCATCAACATATTCATTTTTGCTCAAGGCAGCAATCCATCGTTCTTCCTGTAAACCGTCCTGGTAAAAAACCATTTTGTTCTTCCGGTAGGCACTTTATTTTGAGAAGCCAATCAAGCAAATTACTTGTTAAGATTTTTCGAGGATTTTACATGGAGTGGAAGTATGGAAATTGCCTGAAGTCAGAAAGTTTGGGTGTGACAGAAGTTTCGGGTAAAGGTGTCACGATAGCAGATTTCCAAGGACGGGGCACTTGGGAATGCAAAAAAGAAATGTTAAATATTTGGGTCAGTGGGAGGGCTAGTTCATCAGCAAACACTCTGCAGAAGATCCCGGGAATGTTGTCAGAGATTAACGACAATGCTGGATCCACTTTTCTTAGAAGTTTTCGTACCACATGAGGTTCAACAGCAGGCATAGAGCACTCATTGATTGACTTACTAGTCAAAAGAGGGCAGACTGTCGATGGAGCCCGAAAGACATTTCCAAAATTATTGGCAAGAGCCTCAGCCTTGGCATCGGAAATGAAATACTCATTGCCATTTTCATCGCATAGGGGGCCGAAAAACTTTTTCTTTAACAAATGCCTCTTCAGGTACGCCCAAGGTTACATTTGGTAGAGCTAAACAAAACGATTGATGAGATCATGGATTACATTCAAAAAAAGATCTTAAAGTTCATCGATAGAGGGGGAGTTCTCAAACATCAGTCAATCAATGCCTGACAAAATTGATTTGATCGAGTTTCTATCAGCATTGTGATAGTTACGTATGAGAGATGGAGTGGGGACATCGTCATGACCTGAACAAGATAATGCAACAGAAGATGATAAAATGTTATGATCGGCAGTACTCAAAGGTGGATGAGTTTGAATTCTCGAGACCAATTCTTTTTTTGAAAATATAAAATCTAAAATGGAAGCATGTCTCGTAGAGAAGGTGACCAATTGTGTAAGCGACAGACTTTCAAGTACTAAAATGAAAAGGGAAGAGGAGGATGAAATAGCTCTAGAGGCTGTCCAGTCAACATCACTCAGGTTAAAGTTACCCAAAAATAATACATTGGCACAACGGACGACAAGGCAATATTAGAAAGAGTATCTATAAGTACTTCGTCTTGGGCGTATGTTTGACTGGCGGGGGGTCGATGGACGAGTACATAACGCATAGTGGATATTGGATTTACAAGTAGATCAAAAACGAGCACATCCGACGACGAGCAAGAATCAACATCGATTTTCCGAAAAACTAAGTCGCACCGGATAAGGATACATACTCCTCTCCTTCCTTTTTATTTATACGATCTTTCCGAAGAAGATTATAGGAAAGGTTTCCAATGATTCCAGAATCAGAAAAGTTTGGGTTGGGCCATGACTCTGTTAAAAAAACAATGGCTGGTCTATAAAGATGAACGAAGTGGTGCAACTCAACAAACTTGTTAGCAAGGCTTCTCGCATCCAATAAAAAACAATCTAAGGTTAATCCCGCGCAAGTCATCAGTTTTTTTGGGCCGAGTTTTTGATCTTGGGAACATCAGTAACCTTCACAATCTGACCCCTATATACTACGTAGACTTTGCTTCCACCATGATCTTTATCGTTGGGATTGCGAGCCTGTTGTCGCAGCTCCCGGTCTCGATCCCTTTTCTCACGTGTCATTGATTTCCAGATGAAGATGTGGTCAAAACCTGGGAGACTGCAAAGGCAGAGAGCTCGTTTCGTGGTAAAAATAGCGTGATGAAAAGACACATTTAATGAGACGGGGTCTACTGCCACCAGGTATGCCCAGTCTAAAAATCTCAATGGGCCTCGCTTCTATATCTAATTTATCTAAGACGGTAATTACGGAATACGAGCCTGGCGTTCAGATGCATTAGCATCATCAAGCTCAGGAATCCCAGATATGACGACGGAGCGACCCCGCTTCTCATCATCGAAAAGGCTCCTGGCGGCAGACTGTTTGACCAAAGTTAATAATCGATTCAGGAGCGGCAAGGCCTCTGGGGCCTTGCCCTTTAAAATCGCGTGCAAACTGCTGAGAAGCGTACCTTCTTCTGTGCGATCATCACACCCTGAAGCAGCGGAAGGGACGGAAGCTGTTGATGTCTCATGAGGCTGAGACATCTTCCTTCCTTTTTTGGGCTGGGTGGTACGGCGCTGCGAGACCATATCGAAGTCCAAAAAACACAGCCGCTCGGCACGAGTGCAGGCAGCCGAATGAATTTGCAGAAGGTTTGCCCTATCAGGTGTTTATTAGAGCACTTTAAAAGTCTAAAATGAAAATTCTCAAAATTAGTGAAGGCTAGACATGGTAAGAATGAAGGATTCTAGTTTTCGGCAATTATCTCAGTGCTCGTCGAAACTGTCGCAACGTAAACATAGCTGCTGGAAAGAGGAAGAAATTCTGCATCGGACAATGCTTGAAGGATTTGTTTATTACGTTTCTGAACGATTTCAGATTAGGTCTAAAGAACGGAACTTTTGGACCCACTTAATACATAAAGTTGGGTTGGCTTTTCGTTTTTTTCTTGCAAATCTCCATAAAAAAGTGCTTGTTGTATTCCATCTATGATTTTTTAAGGTTATCACATATCAACCACTTAAGATTTTATGCTCTCAGTAAAAGAAATTTTGCCCCAGGCGAATTTTCGAAAAGTAGTTCTTACAAGAGAAGGCTGCGAAGTCGAGGTCGTACCTCCTACAAAATGCTTTCTTTACTAGATTGGAGCGCTGACTTCAAATCTGCCTCCCCTGTCCGCAGAATGCTTCTGGAAAGGAAAGTGTGGACTTTTACTTGCTAGAAAGTTGTAGGTCTGAGAGTAGCCAGGACCATCAACACTCGACAAGGGAATGTTCAGAAACCAAAGCGGACAGTCCTACAAGTGCTCACCATTAGATGCAAGATAAAACGCTAATCTCAAATCTGTATTCCATATTTGCTTAACATCTATGTGGACGAAGTTATGAGCCGTTTAAAGCCATTACTTTGCTTAGAAATCGTGATGCAAGGAGCAAATTCGGTGGTAGAAAACCCAAGTTAGGCTCAATGCTGGACCAAAACATAGAGCTAGGTTGCTTTATATTCTTGAAGCTTTTACTAACTTGAATGAATAAAAAATAGTTTTTTCATCACAATAATCCCCGCCCCGCCTATGAGATGACTAGTGTTCTACACTAAAGCCAGATTTTTTTGCCCTGCACGAATTCAAGTGACTCTGCTTGAAACCTATATCGAACATCAAGAATTTCTCGGAATGTGATAATCTCCAGTTCCAACAAAGTCATTCAATTTGATCGAATTTGAAAAGAAGGAATCGAATTCTTGGGGTAGTTAATGGAAAATTGTAGGGTACTACGAAATTACATTAATTGGTCGCAAAAAATGCGTGAAGGTTGCAAAAACTGAGTTTTGACTTTATTTTCAAGGTTATTGGAGGAAATCTACAGAGAAGACTTGATTTGAATTCGTTTTCGACATTCTCATCAAAAGTCATGGGAAACTAACTGACAATAAAAAAATATATCACGATGTACCAGAATCAGGTTCCTCAATAGTTTTAAACAAATTTCTCCGTTTTAGTACGAGAAAAAAACTGATAGAAAAAAAACTGATAAATAGCAAAAGATTTAAATTAAGAAGCAGCCGGACTCTTGCTTCGTAGCAGTAGTACGCTTTTGTGATTATGTCTTCATGTCCAAACTACCAATATCCATCAAAAATTCAGATTTTCTTGAAAAAGTAGCAATGAAAGCATGTTACTATTATACTTTATAGTTTAGCTGACTCTCTAGGACACAACAACTGTGAGTGACCACACTTTGCTAAGAAGAAAAATCACACAAGAATATTTCTGGATTCTAGGGAGCTTTTTTTTTCTCCTCGTATTGAGATTATTCAAGGAAGCGTCGCGCTCATTCGTTTCCCGCTGGGCAGCGGGTAAACCAGAAGATTTGGCGCTCTCGTGCCAAGTTGCCGGCATTGATCCTACCCATGGTTTCCGCGTTATGTGATCAGACTGCTTCTATCCGCGTCTTCCAGGAGGAAATCGTCGAAACCATTGTGATTTTTCGCAGTTGTGGTTGAGCAATGAAACCCTTTGTTGGTGGAGGAAGTTATGGTGCGAGACCTAAACTTACAGGGCCGTCGACGTCATCGGGATATGAATAGTAATGCGATGCCGAAAGACGGGTTGGGTAAAAAGTTGGTAGAGATTCGAGCCAAGTGCTTCAATGTCACCTCGGCTGTGCAGAAGCATACAAATCGATGTCCATGGTGCCCTGATCCATCCGATGTGACCATCGTTGAACAAAGGGTTAGTCTAGGACTTTCTATGACTTGTTATGTACCTGCCAAATATCATAGCCCTTTGCTTTTCTGCAATCTACCAATTCCCTGCATTTCATATACGATCATATATTAGTGACAATAGTCGCGAGTTGACAAACTGCCATGCTAGTAATTTTGTCCTACTAATTTATTCGAGTATCATCGACTTGCGTTCGTACCAATGTAATCTCAAAAGAGATACATGTGGGCTTAAAACGTAATGTCAATTTCCCCCTATAAAATGGTTGTAGGAAGCAGGTTTGCGCCATTATCCAAATCAATGATCAAATGTTGCCGTCACCGCAAATGCACCATATATTTCAAAAAAATCTACGGGACCGTAGTCACCTATGGGTGTGACTTTGTTTAATGAAAAGTGACTTTGGAGTAAAACCTGACTGTATAGCTGACTAGAAATGTGAGATCGATTTTTTTTGAAACTTCACACCTAATTAGTCTCACTCTCACACCGCACACCTGCAAACATTAACTCCTTTGTATACATCATTAAAAATGACCTGACTAGTCACTATACTTGGGTCCGAATCGAATAGAAATTCGATCATTCGAATAAAATATTCGAATATATTCGTATTCGAAATTCGATATTCGGAGTTCTTCCATTTTCGAATAATATTCGAAACTCAAATAATTGAGAAAACGGGGTTTCGAATAAAATTCGAAACTCGAATATTAAAAAAACAGGGT
The DNA here is from genome assembly GCA_958299035.1 of Cylicocyclus nassatus. Lineage (NCBI taxonomy): Eukaryota > Metazoa > Nematoda > Chromadorea > Rhabditida > Strongylidae > Cylicocyclus > Cylicocyclus nassatus. The sequence continues at coordinate 24,152,999 of CATQJL010000223.1, forward strand.
TTCGAATAAAATTCGAAAACTCGAATAATCAAAGAACGAGGATTCGAATATTATTCGAAAACTCGAATAATCAAAAAACGGGGTTTCGAATAGATTTTGTTCGAATGTTTTATTCGAATGTTTATTCAAATTCGTATTCGAATGAACTCCGTATTCAGATTATTCGACTTTTTGCAGAGCCAACTGCTGAATATCAAGCTCATTTCGTCTGCGTTTTTTTTGCAGAACTCGGTAATGCATCTTTTGCAACTGTTATGACCTCTGAACTTTATGGAGAGTCGCATTCTTCTGACTGCTTGCGACAGTAAAAAAATCATATGTGGATTTTGATAGATGCTCCTTCAATCAATGAGATTGTTCGCACTGCTATTGGCACCAAATCAGTAAGGAAGCTATCAAATTCAAGCTCATGTGAGTTCATTATTGAAAGTGTTTTGAAATGCCAATTCATCTTTCTTTGTATTGCTCATGCTTACGGTAGGCAAAGCCCACACTAGAGAGCACTCTTGCTCGCTTAAGTTATATTGCACAACTGCCTCTATTCGCTACCTTAGAGATTTTTTGCGAATTGGTGTATTTTGAGTAAAGGACATCGCAGTTGTAGTGGAGGATTAGACGGTTTAGATCGTCGTACGCGATTTGCCATTTACGAGAAGTTTTTAAATCTAATGCTAGCTTACCACAAATGTTTAGCGTGTACAACTTACCAAAAAGATAATGCCTTGCATTCTGTACTTCTAGAATAAGTTTTGGACAATTTGACTATTGCCAAACCACGTCGCCGCTGAAATGTCTGCAGTATGCCCGAGGCTATAGAGGGATTCGTGCTCGCTTCGCGAATATTCGAATTCGATTTTTGGAAAAGTTCAAGCTGCGGGGCTGGGGGTTCTTACAAGGGGGTAAGTGAGGGTGCTAATTATGAATAAAAATTTACTTTATCGATCTTATCGATTTTCGGGAACTTTGAGCGACAAAAGGGTAAGTGAGGGTGCTGTTTATGAACCTTAAGCGACAAAAGGGTAAGTGAGGGTGCTGTTTATGAACTAAAATTTACCTTATATATTTTTTCGATTTTTGGAAAATCTTCAGCTACGAGTTTGGGAGTTGGTACAGGGGGGTAAATGAGGACGCTGATTGAAACCGAAATCTATTTCATCGATTTCAGCGATTTTTGGAAAATTTTGAGCTAGCAGTTGGTATACAGATACGAGGGTGCTGATTAGGAATGGATCGGCTTTAGCCATATATGTCGGCAAGTTTGAGATATGATTGCTCTAGTTATTCGATAAATCATTCGAATATTCATTCGAAATTCGACTTCCAATGTTCGAATATAATCGATATTCATTCATTCGATATTTTTGATTTTCCAAATTTATTCGAAATTCATTCATTCGAGAATTTTTGAACCTCGAATTTATTCGATATTCGTTTATTTGAAATTTTTCCTTTTCGAATTTATTCGATATTCATTCATTCGATGAAAAGTTTTCGAATTACCCAAGTATACTAGTCACCCACTATTATCCAAGTTTGTGGTCAATCATTACTTACCCCGCTGTGACCATTCCCACAATGAAAACGTAATTTTTCCTAATAGTCGGTAAAATTTGAAAATTGCAGATGCCAGAAGAACCCTCTGCCTTTTTGACTTCAATCCTAATGCAGCTGAGTCAAGATCTTGTGCCTGCAACCATGTTGTTACTGGCTACCATTGCCATACTGGCCTCCTTAGGCTTCGCTTTCGTGCTGCTTGCAATTTTGAGGCAGAAGAGGTTTGTTAGGCATATTATCAAGTTTCTCGTTGGAAAATATGCATGTTGAATTTTTTTTCTAGGAGTATTCGCCAAGTTGCTGTTAAACCTCGCCATCAGCCATCTAGTTACTTGTGAGATAGCTAAGGAAGAGAATAGGTAAGCAGGCTAGTAAAGCTTTGCGCTAGATGCGTGCGCTTAAGTTTCTATCCATACGACGACTTTTGGGCCAAGTACTTTTCTGCTTTCCAAGTACGATCTACCCTGGGAACATACTCGCCCATTTACTTACTGGCTCTCTTCTTCATCAAAGTCTGAGCCAACAACGACGTCGCCGCTTGAATCAACGTCGTCAATCGGCTTACGGTCGTCGATCGTCGTGCCTTACACTTTTTGCTCCGGTGGTACGGTACCGCAAACGCGTCTTCACCATCATATCTCCTCCAACTCTTCTACAAGCCCTGAACGTGACTCTGGGCTTGGATCAGTATGATATTTGCTGTTTATGGTGTTCATCAGACAGGGTGGGCAGATCAAGCTATGGGTAAATTATTTGAACGTTTTTGAATCAATCTAGCAGCTTCGATTTTAGGCATGCGTCGCAAGGCAGCTAGCTACAAGATGCTGGAAAATTGAACTCAGGCTTCAAAGAACGATCTGGAATGGCCATTCTGGGCTTCCATCACTACAAAAGACAGACGCTTTCGAGACTTAAACAAACTCCTGCAGTACTAAAATCACTAATGGTAATCTTTTTTCCTTACTTACAGTATCGCGAACTCAGATAAGGCATACGGTAACTGCCAAGCGGTCACAGTCAGGGGGGGGGGAGAGTCTGGCATCGTTAACCTTACAATGTCTCTGTTTACAGAGGAAATTGAAGGAGGAAAATGCCACAAAGAGAAATATACTGCGTATTAATTAGCACGTTTATAGTTATTGGCGCGACTTATCGCGCGCAGAGACAGGGGGCCATTACGGACAGTGTTGGATTCTCTCAAATTGAACGCGCTTTCATCCCTCTAGCCGTCTGATGTCTCCATTAAACGTGTACTATCTTGATCAGACGTATTGGCGTCCACTATACGCGTGCGAGGCCTATACATATTTTGTTTGATTCAACAGGAATTAGCTTCCTCTTGTAAGCGCTCTTCCTATACTCTTCCTACCGTATGCCTATCTTAGCCCTTGCGAAAGTTTGTGAGAAAGGCCATCTCATATCACTTCTACGATGTCAAGAGTCTTCGGATAAATGTCCAAATTTAACCCAGAGCTTTGGATCTTATAAAAAAATTCAGGGATTAGACTTATTAGCTTTCTTTTAGTTGGAGCATCACGACAAGCAAATAGGAGAAGGACCTTGCTCTGCCTCAGATGGGCATAATATCCAACAAAAGCTCCACCAAACTGAGAGCGAGATTCTATTTGACTGTTGAAGCTTAGCTGTTGGCCTGAAGATTGGCTTTTGCGTACAACTGGGAAGAAAATGTACAGTTTCGTTGCAGTATCTTATGCCGGTGCTGCTATTTTCGTCTATTCATGTCAAGGAAATCTCTTTAAACTATTTTCTTTAATCTTCTGTGATTGATATCAAGCGGTTCCTCAAAATGTGATACTTTCTATGATTCCAACAAAACAAGTTTACCGAGTTTCTTCATCCCAGTATAATACCTCTACTTCATGCAGTTATCTGGTCATATGTGTAGATGCTTGAGTTCTCAGAGACTCATGATTAACTAATCATAGCTTTCATATTTCATTTTACAGATCCTACATTAAAGAGAAATGCTCGGTTTTTTATTTGGAGTAAACAGTGTAGATGACTTTTAAAAATGTGTTTATGTATGTGAAGTTGAATCAACTCACTGATATCATGCATAGGGATAAAGCTGTAATCAAAACTGTGTTTGCACAGGATGTGATGAAAGGCAAAGAGTTCATTTTGTAAAAAGCTCTAAGTGCCCACGATCATGGTACAAGCAATCTTTTACAATTTCTTACCAAACAACGGAAATATATGCTTTTATCAACACTGTTTGTTTGCAACAATCGTGCCTAAGGTGATCAGAAGTTCTGAGGTTTTATGAGGAATTCAAATGATTTTTATTCATGGAGATGTCTAAAAATCCATTTTCATACGCTAAACTCTGAGTCTTTTGCCATAAACAGTAAGTGAATGAATTCTCTTTTACTTGGATGCATTCCAATACAATACCGCTCACATTTTTTGAAAAATAGACGCGAATGTGTGGACATGTATGGACATGTCCGTACATGTCCATACATGTCCACACATTCGCGTCTATTTTTCAAAAAATGTGAGCGGTATTGTACTGCAATGGAGGAATATTGGGACTATATCTTGAGCAGCATAGCCCATGTTACTGAGTTGTCAATTCTCATAGCCAAAATAATAATAGGTTGGAAAGAAAGGAATGTCGCTTTTTTCGCGGTATACCAACTAATTTAATATTACCCAAAAACTGAGAATATTCATGGTCCATATTCCATGATTAAACTTTCGTTTGTAGTATACAACGGCATATATGCTAGGAGACTGTTGCCGCGGGTGAAGCTTTACAATTTCCGTCTTTCAAATTTTTTTGATTATTAAGCATGAAAAAAATTATGGCATTTACACATACCTATGAACAAGTGCCAGGGTCTCTTACATACAGAAGCAAGGGAGAGGTTTGTAGACTTTTTGGGACGAAAATTCTGTTTTGGGCAATGAGTTGTTCCTGTGTTTTGACTTTATTTTGCCTAAATCACAATTTCTGCCAATGTTCAAAAGTTCTCTTGTCAAGCTTTCTTTGTTTTATCGAATGATACCCTTAGGTATACCTTTGATTCGCTTCTTGTTTGTTATGAAAAAATTAACTTCAATCTAATAAATCGTTGACTTCTTTGCAATATCAAGACCTCTTCATCCCAAGAAATTCTGTTATTTTTTCAATAAATTCTAATCGATTCAAAAAATAACGCACATAGTTTTATACCAACTATCCTAATGATTTTAAGATAAAAGTCTCTTTGCTCCAGTCAAAGGACACACCTGTTTTGAGCGGCCAACTGTCCTAAACCAAGGCTTTGATCATCCGCCTGGCTCTAAATCACTTAACACTGATGGCAAAGCCACAAGATCGGTGGTGATTGATGAACCTTTTGGTTGCTTTGCTCTTGCTGCAAATTCTCAAACCACTGCCTGCTTTAGAGTGGAAATGGGGGGGGGGGTGCATGTCGTGAGGCTTTCATAGTATAGGTTTTCATTGCCAGAATGACATTCAAACACCTTGAGATTAAAATTAGCTTAGAATTTTCGTCAATTTGGCAGACATAGCGGAATGCCATGCATATGTGGAGGAATAAAAATATTATAGTTGCATCGTGAAGGACATGTCAAAAATTCTTGGAAATATCTTTGAGTGCTTGCTATCTCAGTGTTTTTCCTTTATTTTTCCAGTAAAAGCCTCAAATTTTGTTTAGTGACTGCCTCACATGTCCAGCTATCCATTTTATTTCTCTATCTGGATACAGTTTCTGTAGCAAGTTCTTGAGTTTTCGAAGCTTTCCTCGAATTCGCGTATTGAGACCTTTCCCAAATACTTCCTGGCGCCTATTTGAAATTAGGCATCGTTGATTTGACAGTTTACTATCAAAAGTCAGCACTAAAATGGTCAGAGTGTGATCCCAAGTATGCTCAAAAGTGTCCCAAAAACCTCTCGTTTGAATAGATCAAATTGTTTTTGTTTTCCAGCAGATCTAGGGCAGTGTTCGATAAAGCAAAGCAAGCTCTACAAAATTCGGAAACCCACCTAAATCGCCCAGGAAAAGTTTAGAGCCAAAATCGAAAAATTTTTATCGCCTGCAAGTACTTTTTTTGCTGCTATATCTATAGTGTATTCATAAATGCATCTGCTGAATTGTTTTTGCTCCAAGAAATCAAGAATAGAAAGATGCTTCAAATTGCCTAACTCTGTCCCTCCTCTCCCCCCCCCCCCCCGCCTCAATCCCACACATAGGATTGTATATACTGCAAGCCTTGATGGGTGTAGTCTAGAAATACCCTTGTACGTGCTCTATAGGGTAAGATCAATAGAAATAGAAATAGAAATAGAGATAGTTATATACAAAATGTGGTGCCATAATTTGTTTAATATGGAAATCAATTTTGCTGTGAACTAATTTAACTCCGTTTCGTTCCTGTCCTTAGACGGAGTAAAGGAGCTCAGAACTCTCCCCGGAACTCATCAGTAAGGAAGGAGAGTTCATGAGTCCTGTGTATTTCAAAATAGTTTTAGGATAAAAATTTTTTGAATGTTGTTGAAATAGATGAAGTTTAACAACTTACAATTTTTATACTCCGTCTTTCATTATATATAATAATATATGATATATTATATATATTGATCATATACTATAAACTATAGTAGTGACCATATTGGTAGACTAAAGAATAAAATGAAACATGTTAGTGTTTTTGTAGTTGGTTTTATTTATTATGATGTTAGTCATTTTGATAGACTACTTTATCAAATTGGTTGTTCGTAGTAGATTTGTATTGAAATAACTATACTGATTAATGATATGTGTTATTGATTAGAATCGTATGAAAGAGCTTAATTGAAGGCTGGTATAAGACGTATATTACATCAATAAACTATATATTGTGTAAATTTTGATGTAGAATGTGTAATAATCTTTTAATTTTATCGTAATTGTAAAATTCGTATTTATATAGTATAAAATTATTTTTATGTAAGCATTTGAAAATATTTGTATAAATCATGTTTTCATTGTATCCATTGTAAATAAGTAAGTTTCGTAACTGTAGTATTTTTGACAAAATCGTCAAGATAAGTGCAAGTACGGGCAACTCTTAAAGTTTCTGTGTAAACAATTGCGTTTTTGATGTGATTGGATACACCAGAAGTGATGTGTATAAATCTTTTTACTTGAAAAGGGAAACTATCAGTTTTGTTATACATTTTAGTTGTGATTCTGTTATTAATGATTGTAATATGTAAGTCCAAATAATTACAATGTAAATTATCTATATGAGTAGTTTCCAAACTTAGTTTGTTATCATATACGTTTTTGATTACATTATGAATTATAGGTTCAGTGCGGTTGTGTATGATTAATAGATCATCCATATAACGAAATGCAAAAAGTTGTTTATTGTTATTTACTTTATTAATTATATACTTGTATTCATACCAAGATAGTGTCAGGTCTGCTAACAATGGACTAAAATTACCGCCTTGTGGTACCCCTATTTTTTGTTTAAAAATGTATGTGCCAAATCTACAAAAACTGTTATCAAGAATATAATCAATGTAATACAATAAATCTGAAATGGTGTAGTTTCTGTGGCTAGATTTTGTGTTTATATTATCGGTGTAGTATATTCTGTTAAAGTCATTATATGTCAGATATTTTTTGTTTGCATTTTTGAAGCATAATTTGAGAAGTTCCTTGAGGTTGGTTTTTATTATGTTATGTGGTAGGCTAGTAAACATATTTGTGAAATCAGCTGAGTATAATTGCATGTTATTTATGTTGATATTGGATAATTTATCACTGATATTAGTATTGTCTATTGACCAGTAATTATATGAAGTTTATTTTTTATATTTAATCGCTTGTACATAGTTTTTAAAATGTATTTTTATGTGTTGAAATATACATTTTAATTCCAAGGCAAGAGGTTTAGTGCTACTGTGTGTAGCTCCAGTGATAAATCTGAATTTAATAGGGTTTTTATGGAGTTTTGGTACACAGTATATTAATGGTATTTTGTTAATATTTTGCAGTGGTAACTTGTTATTTCTGCAAAAGTCAATATGTCTTTTTATTATATCATTAGCATTTTCTTCTTCATATAAATTATATGTTTCATTTTCATTTGAAACTTCGTTTTTCTTATCAAATGTGATCCCTAATTCTTTCATTATTGTTTGTATGTAGAATTTTTTACAGATAATACCGAAGTTATTACTTGCTTTATCAAGTGGGCAGATTACAAATTGATTTTTAAGGTTTTTTATGTAACTACATTCAAAATTGTAATTTTGTTCGTTTGGGTCTTGTTTGCTTTTTAGTCTGGTTTTATAGAGAAGTGGTTTGAATCTAAGTTTGAATTTTTTTAGAAGAAAAGTTTCTATGTTTATAAGTTCTTCAGGTTTAAGTTTGTATTTTTTGATGTAAGTATTCATAATGAGTTGAACTGTTGACTGGATCCAATCTATTATTTCTTTTTTACTGGTGTTGTTAGGTATTCTGTATTTAGTACCTTTGTTCATTATGGATTTTAAGTGTTTATCTTTAATTATTTCTAGGTTTCCAGTAATGATATGTCCATGATTGTTATCAATATATTGTGTCATTTCTGATTCTCTACATTTACATGTTTGAGTAAGAATTTGATTTATTTTGTTCGTATCAAGTTCAGCGAGGATAGAATTGTAATTGAAAATTTGTATAGAAATTGGATTTTTGTATTTATATACAAGTCTGCATGGATTGTAATTGATTTTACTATTTTTGAGAATGTTTTTTACGAAACTATTATTGATAATTTTATTTAGATTGATTTCGTCTAGTATATTATGGATATATTCAACTTTGATATTGTTATAACTGATATTTTGTTTTTTCTTTTTTGTTACCATTGAACATAAATTTGCAAAGTATACTAAGAGTAGTTATTTTTATATTTTCTTCAATTTTCATTAGAAATGTGGGATCAAAACATGCTGCAATTACTTGTTTTATGAAATTTCTTTTCAATGAATGGATATATTGAAATAGGTCTTGTAGTGTGCTCTTACTACTGATAGTTTTCAAGAATGAATCTAGTGTTTCTTTATTCTTATTTTTATGCCTGTATTGACTACGTATTCTGTCTTTTGTTATTTTCAAATTATAGTAAGGATGTGTTTCTTTTTGTAAAAGAGGGTTATCAATATCGGATATATTTCCATATCCTTTAATGTTGTCATTCAATCCAAAAGGATAAGCTGTGTTGAGTAATTTGATCCAGAATAGTTCTTTACTTATCAAGACATTCTTGTCTTTATTGTTTTCCAGACTATCTAGTATTTGAACCGTCTTACTTCTATTTGTGCATGTTTTGAAGTGATCATATAGGAAGTTACTTATATCATTCTTTTTAGAATGATAAAAGTGTTCTCTTATTCTGCTTTTCAGATTTCTAGTCGTTAAACCTACATATTGTTTATTGCATTCATTACATGTGATGCAATAGATGACATTGTTATTTTTGCAATTGCTGTTATTTGTGCAAAATGTGTATATTTTTAATTTTGTTGAATTACTTACGATATATGGATTGTGATCCATTTGTTTACAAATGACGCATTTTGAACAACATGCAGTTGTGTTGTCATCGTTACCAAAATTGTCTAATGTGTACATTTTGTTAACCTTACTTTTATGAAATTGTGATTGTTCATAATAATTATCAGCAGTGCAAGACGTAGTTTTTCGAGACCACTTAAATAACTTCCTAGTCGGCAGGTCTTTACCCTAGGAAGTGCGGGAGATAATGATTTGGCAGGGCTGCTGCCAGGGTTCATGACCGACCCTGTTTGTGTTTAGTGAGTTTTTGAAACTTTGGTTTACAAATGAATAAACGGGACCCATGGAGTCGCAGGGGGGGTATCCCCCCATGTCCCCACATCCCCACTGGTTTCACCCATCATGGTGTCCCCCTATTTTTATAGAACAAGAGGTATGGCCCTCTTATCAAAGAATTTGTAAGGTATTTGCAATAAAACAATATCTTACGATAAAATAAAAATAAAAATAAACTTACCTATTTTATTTTCGATTATTTATAAATAAGTTATTGATGAATATATTTGATAAATAAGTTTTGATTATGATATTTAGACAAAATAACATAATTTAGATACAACATTTTTTGTATACATATAATTATAAAGTTATTTAAAAATATTGATATTATTAGTTTATGTTTAATGTAATTAATATTGTAAATTAATGATTGAGTTAATTTTTGTGTAAACTAATGATATAATTTATGATTGAAAAAGTAAATATAATAAAAAAGAAAAAAAGGAAAACACATTGGTGTTTGATGTGTATGCGTAAGGTTAACATGTTGTAACTGCAGTCGTTTATTTGCCGTATATTTTGTTATGTAACTTTTGGAATTATGAAGATTATTAAATAGTTGAATAATAGGTAGGACGATAGTGAAATGTTATAGTAATGTTGGCAGTACAAACATTGATGGAACATAGTTGGATGAGGAAAAGAATGGAATCGTTGTAATGACCGTACGATTGTTGGTCGGAAGTTTAGAAAAAGGAGAATTATGAGTTGTAAATGAGCTGAGAAGAGAAACTGTTAGTTTGACAGTGGAGTGACAAGTTTAACATGGAAAAAACCGAAAAATGTGATAATTTTGCGTCTTCAAGCTATTTATGTTTTAATTTTTAGTGCGGAAATCCAGCAGATGTATTTATGAATACTACGTTTCCCACTACGTATATTGGAGATCTATGAGGGTTTTCTGGAAAAAAATCCGATTTGTAGGGTATTTAGGAAATTCTGGTTTCCTGCTCCAAACTTTATCTAGATTACAAATTAAGTGATTTTTGGGGTAGATTCAGAGCTTGCTTTGCTATATCGAACAAGTCTGCCAAAAAAGCAGTGTAATTCATATGAAAAAAGGGTGCTTTTTGAGACAACCTAATACTTCATAGATAAGTTCCTACTCTTATAGAGCTAAAGGGCAATATAGGTACAGGTACATACATAGCTCGTTAGATACAAAAACACTTTAACTCAAAGAAAACCGGAGGCGGAGGGACCGGAATAGAGGATTCTATGTCGCCAAAATGGAGCGGCCTTCGCAGTCATCTGTAATAAATACGCACCTTCACATGCATGAAAGTGCGTTTATTGCAAGAAGTCCGCGCGAGACCCTCCTAATTCGGCGACATACAGTCCTCCACCCGGCGGACCGCAAACTGCTTTCTTGCAAGCGGTCAGCCAAATTTTAGCCAAAACTTGAACTTCCTCAACTGTCGCATGTCTACCAGCGGACAGCAGTACAAAATTAAAAACTTTCAACGAACGCTCTTACTCTCGTAACTCAGTTTCGAGCATCCGCCGTACAAAGATAGCGCTCCGAATGGCTCATTACTATTTAAGACCTGGCTTGAGGTATCTCTTAGTGGAAGGTACCAACGGGCTGTGCGGTCCTTCACAAATGACCGCGCGGCCCCCATGATTTTGTATATTCTCGCGAAAACTCCGCGAGAATGCGGCTACTGCGCCGCAACTAATTTATGAAAAAGCAGCAATTGTTCTCTGAGCGTTCGCCTAAAAAATGGCCAACAGTCTTCCAAATTACAAGCGAACCGCAAGAAATGAGCGATCTATTTCCCGGTGCCCACATATATATCGCATGGCCGCCATTCCGGCAATTATTTGAGAATGTGTGTATGCACACAGGAAATTTTGAACCAGGTACATACTTTCGTGACAACTCCATGTGAAAAGGTGTGCAACTTTTATTCCAATTTACGCTGAAAAGCTTATAGTGGCATAGATAAACAAAGTCAACTGATAATCTCTGTCAATTGGAGACTTTTAGAACTTCCAGTTTCAGCGAAGAATGCTACCTTAGTTATTTCAGTTCCCCATAACTATAATGAAAAGTTTTACATCTTTTACGATGGGCTTTGAGAACCGGGTCCGAATCCACATAACTCTGAAATGGTGATAGAATCATTCTTCACAAATAAGTCCAAGCAATTCGTTACCGAGATGAGGGCTACCAGATTTGCGAGATCCTGCTTTTCAGCATCGTTGAAAGTGGCGGTCATTCTGTTGCGCTAAACGAAGCTATGGATCTCACGGAAGTTTGAACCACCTCGAGTGCAAAAATTACCTGTGTCACTCTCATTTTATCCAATGGACCATGTTTGACGGACCATTCGTGTAACTTTAGGTAAACATTTCTGACCTTAATATGCTCAATTTTAATTGCATTTCATTGTAAAAGAACATTTCTAAGTTCTCTAAAACAACGTTTCGAATTATATAAGCTTCAAAACAACTACGCAGATTGAAGAAATAAACTCTCAATACATTTTGAAGCAATTTTTCAATTTCAAAATTCATTTTCTGCAGCGGGAACTGAGCAATTGCTTAACACGTTTCGGACCGGTGCTGCACATGGTGTAGCACCCTGCTTTGAAGGATCTTTTTGACATTCACAGGAGGTTTTCTTTTGGTCCAAGGTTATCAAGTCAAAGGCCTAAGCTTCTACTTTTGAAATGACTCTGTAAAGTTGTGCCGCCGATATTTGTTTAGGAGATATGGGCGCGAATCGAACAACAGTTGCAACGAAGTGCGGCAACGCGGACGACGCGTGTGACGTCGCAGCTGTCCTTTGCTTCGATATCAAAGAGGAAAACCGTAGTTTCGATACTGATTTGTACCGCCTACAACATAGATACTTTTGTATACTATTAGAAACTGAGTTCTTGTTCCTATCTTTCAGGAAAGCACAGAGGTCCTTCACAAGCGACAAGATTTAAACACTTCAAATCCATTCAGAACTTTGGGTATGGAACTTATCTGACAAGCTGATTACAGATGTGGCACACAGTCTACGAAATAAGGTCCCTTTGTTGGTCAATGGCTGAAAATACACTCTTTTTTCGCCGCGCGATTAGCTAAAAACTGAGAAAACGTAAATTTTCATGTTTTTGCAAAAGCGATGTTGCTGCTCTTCCTATATGAGAAAATGTATAATGAAAACCTTCAAAAGCACGGCTATGAATTTCCAGCTCTCTACAAGCTCTGATTTCCAAGAAATATAGGATCTAGCTTTCCTTACTCGGCTCATGCTAAAGCCAGTATTTTCCGGAAAATAGAGATTATAAAGAGTTGAGATTTTATATAATAAAGGATAAAGGATTTGGCGTCTTCAATACCCTCTGAGGGCATGCGCCGAACGCACACACTAACTTCACGGTCGAAGAGGCAATTGTATGCGTGCGAGCCTATTACAGTGACTTGCAGGGGCCAGCCGTTTCCAAGTTAGTGTTTTTATCCTCCCAGATTACTCTGGTACCAATTTACCGGCCCCGGAGGGTAGAGGGCTTGGTTGGCCCAGGGGCGGGGATCGAACCTGTGTTCGATCTGGTCATAGCGGCGCCTTATACCACTACGCCACTCGTCCCTCCGTTGAGATTTTATAATTGTAGTTCAAGAGGTTTGTAGAATACATTTACTTATGTGGAAACAGCACAGCATCGCTTTGGTAGAAACACAATTTTTGTTTTTTTTTTGTAGCATTTCTATCGTGCTAGGCGAATAGCCTTGCCGAATATATTCAAACCACAATATTGGTGCGAGAGACGGTCTTTTCATTCATGCATTTTCCCACATTTGAAAATTGCCTAAAAGCATTAATCTTCCTTGAAAATAAACCGTTGTATTTCATGTTTCAACAGACGCCAACATTTTCATTGCTTCTGTAAGTTATTTATCCTACAACTTGGTCATTTAGGTCCGCACGCAGTGATATACCCGCAGCGGAGGTGAACGCAGCTGAAAAAATCTTCCTGAAGCTCCTGCTTCTAGATTACAGGCAGTTTGATCATGCGCAAGTGTTTTTACTACCCACTATAAACTTATTGAACGGGAGGAAAAAGTTGTACAAGCCGCTTTTCTGGTTTCATTTATGATCTCTAATAATCCCGGCGGCTCACCGATACCTTTTCAAAGCCATTCATCCTTCGAAGTTGACAAAAAATTTCAGAGTTTGCTATTATCTGATCCAATGCGGTTAAGCAAATTTCTGTAAGAGCATGAGTTATTAGAAATTTGAGACTTTCGATCAACCCAAGTTTTGCTTGTGGTTCATCGCAGTTTTCATGACTTCGATACATTATTTGTTCTTATCAGAAACATGCTTAGCAGGAAATGATCAGAACTTGAACCAGCCATTAAACAAACGTATCATCGAAGTCGCCTTCCTATTTTCTCAAATTTGAACGCCCATAACTCCGTCCAGATAGTCGTTAGACAAATAATAAGCATACTTTTCAAATCAATGTTTCAAGGCGAGTCGAACCATATAGCTTATTTGGAATGGCTGGGTTGACTTCTGACCATTTGCTGCTTAGCACTGTTGGTTTAGCTTTTCCAGTTCTATTCAACTTGGAGTGTTTTCATTACTGAAAAAAGAAAAATGAACTTGAAAAAAAAAGACGGTATGATTCTTTGCTCCTATTCAGTATTTTTGCAGAAAGGGTAGTAGAAATACTCGCGAATAGTTGGAGCACACGAAAATTAAATCATTGGAGCTTCTTGATGTGCACTTTTTTGAAACCGCGTTTTGGTTTCCAGCGGGGACGTTGATGCACGCGGCCTTCAATCTAAATTGCTTGCGAGCTGACGAATCAATACAAGCACCTTCCCCCACAAAATTATCGCATTTTGAATGCACTGTAAAATTATACTTTGATTCAACAGGATTGGCGGCTGGAAGGCGGGGGCTTCTACGGCTAAAAAAGGTCAGAGAGCATGGGCGCGAGAGAGACGCAGACCGCCGCGAATGCGAGCGGTTGCCTTCCAGCCGCCAATCCGGTTGAATCAAAGAGTGATACAAGCTCTACTTACGAAAAAGTCAAGAAACACATTCTTATCAAAGTGAAGCTGACCTTTTCGCTGGCGTGCCTTAATTGTTCCATCTGCCAATAGAAGAAGCGGATAATATGCTGACAGAGAAGATCTTCCTAAATACACAATTTAAAAATACCAACAACTCATGATAGGAGCGAGGAGTGCTTGCCATTAATCCTGCGGGCAGAATTTTTACGCTTTTCAATCTACGACATTCCTCCTGTTTCGCTGGTTCTGGAGAAGGATCGAAAGGCGTAAGTGAAATCATCTATAACAAGTTGACTTAAAGTTGAGCTTGTTTTCTAGCGATTGTGAGAAATCATGCACCCACATCTACGTACTCTCTGTTGAAATCATCTTCATTTGGTTCAATAAAGTCATCTGGCGTGCCTTCCTGGGCCACTGTGCCTTTGACCAGCACTAGTATTGATGTCAAAAGTATTCTGTGGCAAATTTTTATACAACAAATCAGACTAGGCAAACCTACCTGAAGTTCATCCTAATCTTCTTGCGTTTCGACGGCGATCACTGACCTTTGCACGCTGAGACGGAATAGAAAATGACAGACAAAGTGGGAGTGTTCAATGTTGGAAACGTCTGTTTTTTTTAATTTACATGTTTGTGATTCAATGCATCGCTGAACCACAACGACTCCTTTTCACATTTCAACGCACTGACTAATGTACGCACTTGTCTGACACCGGTTTGACATTTTCTACTGTCTCAAAATACTTCGAAGTGCAATGTATAATAAAATCAGCACAAATTCTGAAACAGAATTCGTGTTTATATGCTTAGGCTCTGTAAGGCCTAATGGCACCTTTTACAACACAACTTCTTTGCAATGTGATGGCTCATAACTACGCCCAGAAAGTCGTTCAGCAAATAAAGAAAACAGTTTAAAGGCAGCGTTCTATGCTGCATCCATTAATGTGCAATTTGTTTAAAGCCATTTTGAATTCTGACCATTCTTTTGTAAACTATCCACTTTGCTTGTCTTCCTGAATAAAGTGTGTGTGGCAAGGCAATGTGTTTTTCTAAATTTTTTCATGATGGCAAAAGAATTCGCGTCTTGAGACTTTCCTATTGAAGATAGATTACTAGTACCTACCCAAAATTAGGCATTGTTTACTATCATTTATCAATACCATACCTTCGATAGTCTAGAGACAGGGCGCCAAAAGTGAAGGTTGTTTGAACATCTGACGTCATAAATAATGAAGGTTGTTTTAAGAAGATCAGAGAAGAGAAAATGACGTGAAAAACAGATATAAAAAGCAAAAGAAATTGCTGAAAACCTAAAAACGCTGCAATGAGGTTTGAAATCTTTCATTTGGCGGTTTTTCAAAGTGCAAGTTTTCGCCCCAGGACCAGCAGTTCGCTACACGGATTTTGATTTTTGATGCGTCTTTTGAATTTTTACCCCCGCATTGACGCGTTACTGTTTCCTGGGAGGTTGTCTGCATTGTTGTGTTTATTGTTCTGAGCAACAATCGCTCAAGCTGGAAAAAAATCGCTGCGAAAGCACTGAAACAGAACAAGGTAAAGAAAAACGTACCTTTTTACGATTTTTCGCAAAATTTCCACCATCATCGAAGAGATAAAGCCGGGTGGTTGTCTGCATTATGAACAGGAGCAAGATCTATAGAATGCACGAAAAAACCGCGTAAAAAGAGTTAAATTAGGAGAGAAACAAGAGATTTTCGAAAACAATTTTTTTTCCGGATTTTTCGATCAAATTAAGAAATATGGTTTGGGACGTTGTCAGCGTGAAAAAGAGAACAAAAGCATCAAAATGATATATAGCTTGCTGAAATTGGGATCGAAACAGCGAAGAAAAGGGTACCAGAGCCAAATGCCCCGCGCCCCGCGTTTGGGGTAGCGAGGTAGAGCGCAGCGCGCGGAGACGCAGACGAGCAGCGGAGACAGACCAGAGCGACGGGGCATTTGGCTCTGGTCGTAGATCTCTGCGGGGTCCCAACGAGACCCTGCAATATTACATATCATTCTGATCATCATGACACGACAGGAGAACTGGCAACGTCCCAAGCTTTGAAAATCACTCATTAACAGATAGACCAGCGTTTTCTTGCGCGATTCTCTGCGCAAGATTTAAGCGCAGTTCCTCGTTTTTATTCAACTCCAATAGCTTTCATAAACTTCTGAATTTCGATTTTGGTCAAATGAGAGGTTAATTAAGAAATTTCGTCCTATATTCTGGCGAAAATTCCACAGAAACATTTTTTAACGTAAAAAAGGCTATGAAAACGCATATTCTTGGTTTCGCTGAGATAAGCTAAAGATATTATTCCCTATATTTGCTACATTAACATTCGTTCCGATATAGTCAGGATAATAACATCCGGGGCGAAGCCCCGGATGTTATTATCCTAACCCAGATCACTTCTGTTTTTTTCCAGGTGAAGATTGTGTCCCCTCGTAGCTTTCAAAGTGAAGGTTACCAGAGTACATGGCCCTATGTATCGAGTGTTTGATCTACTCAAAGATTTTACTTTTGAGACAACCTGATACGGTCATAACACTTTGATCCACACCTTGACTTTTTTCAAGAGTTGTGGTGACAGATCGTATTGAGTCAATACGATCTGTCACCACAACTCTTGAAAAAAGTCAAGGTGTGGATCAAAGTGTTATGAACGTATCAGGTTGTCTCAAAAGTAAAATCTTTGAGTAGATCAAACTGTTGTTATCTTAATAGACCTAGGGCAAAACTCGATAGAGCAAAGCAAGCTCTCTAAAATGACAATCAAAAATTTTCCCAAATTGGTCAAGCAAAGTTCCATGCGAAAATCGAAGAGATAGTCGCTTAAAAATGATTTTGCTGTTAGGAAGTACAATACCGCTCATAATTCGTCAAAAAGGTCGCCGGACTGCGGCGCACTCCGCCGGAGTGCGCTGCTATGCGCCGGAGTGCGACGCAGTCTGCTAGAGTGCAGCGGAGTGCGCCGCACTGCACTGCAGTCCGCCGGAGAGCAGCGGAGTGCGCCGCACATCGCTAGAGTCCGCTCCTTCGGAATCCGCCGCCATATCGCGCTTCAGAAACGAATTCTGAATCCGAGGACACCGTTCGATTCAGCTCGGCGAGACGCATCATCTATAATAGTATGAAGGAGTGCCACATTTAGCGGGATATGATAGGTATACGCTAGACAGTAAGTTTTCGCTTAATTATGCAAATTTTTGTTCGGTTGGATTGTTCAGTGTGTTGACAACAGTATTGCGATTGATTTGTCGCTGATGACACATAAAAAGTATACTGTAGGTGCATGGTAGGTCAGTCTGATCGAATTTGCTCTAAAATCTGCTGAAGATCACAATTGCGCTCACAGGATGTACAAAATTCCGTGAACTTCGCGGATTTCCGGGATTTACTCCAAATTCCGCGATATTCCTGAAAGTTCGCGACATTCTAGGATCCGCGGAATCACGGGAATCGCGCAGAATACCCAACGCCATAACTTGCTTCGCAATAAGTATATTTTAAATCCGGAAGCAACACTTTATTTAGATTGTGAAGGCAAAACTTTTGGTATACAGCATGCCCTCGATATACCGTTTCCAATTTTCTCGATTTTTTATGTGGAAATCCTTTCGCAAAGATGTAAGGCAGCGTCTGTGTAACATAAAAGATTCCATTAAGCACTATTCGATAATACTGTTCTTGTAGGTTATCGAGCGTTTAGAATCAGCCGCAGACTGTCTTCGAAAAGAGATAGGAGCGTTGGCGAATTTTAGAAAAATCACGCGTTGTGGAATTCTAATCGCCGTAACTTTCTTAACACATTGACGACAGCTTGACTCACATGGTGGGTCACGCAATGACTGTCACGTGGGACAGTGTGACCCACGTTTGGGTTATGGCTTAAAATTCGTCAAAATGAATACAATTTTGAGGTAAATTCGTTTCAGAAGTACTCTGACGCTCTGATTCTACGAGTTACTACCGCATTTCTTTTCTGCTCCTTAAAATTACCGTAGATTCACTGTAGATGAGGAACTGCTTGATTTTAGCTGAAAATTTTTAACTTTTTCGTGGAAGGCATTGTCCCACAAGGCAGACAGCTGAAAATGCGTGTTGCCGTCAACGTGTTAATATTCTAAATATTATTTTATTATAAATATTTTAAATATTCTATAATATTCTAAATCCGAAGAAAGCTTTGTGCTCAGTTGATCAAGGCAAATCTTCCGGTATACAGCATGTCCTCCATATTCCAATTTCAGTATTCTCAAATCTTTCTGTGGAAGTCTTGAAAAGGCGTAAAGCAGCGCGCATAGTCCCGAGTACATTCCACAAGGACCTTTCGATAGTACTTTTTCTGTAGATTATGATGCGCTAAATAGTAGCCGCAGATTTCTTTTCAAAGGAATTAGAAAAGCTGGTGAATTGTGGAAAAATCTTGTCGTCCCAAACTCTACTCGCCATAGCCCTAGAACACGAAGCTATCTTGCTAAGCAGATTTGAGTGAAATCAGCAGGGCGGATAACCTCTGTGAACAAGTTTTCGATAGTTTTCGATGTTAGGGTCATTTCATTTTTTCTCGTTTTACGCTCTGGAAGCTCGCCGACGGATTTTGGTCAAAATGTTGATGCTCTTGAATTGTAAGGAAACTTTGTTTATAGAAGTGTTCGAACACGCTCTTTACGAAAATTGTGGTCTTTGAGGATTATAGGGTTTTTTTTGCAGAGATAAGTGAGGTAACTTTGACTAAGTCACGAAAGCTCGTAACTTCACCTGCACTCCTAGCGTATCTCTCAGAAAACCTGCCTGCTTGCTTTTATAGATTAAATTTGCTAGGTGTGCTATCGAATGGTGGATGACTCAGGCTCCCTGCAAAATTCGACGAGTTACGAGCCTACGAAAACACGTCCTCATAAATTTTACCCTAAATGTAAAGATCGCAAACTTAGTCGAAATTCCACCGTAAGTGCTTGTATGACACTCGC
This sequence comes from Cylicocyclus nassatus, assembly GCA_958299035.1. Taxonomy (NCBI): domain Eukaryota; kingdom Metazoa; phylum Nematoda; class Chromadorea; order Rhabditida; family Strongylidae; genus Cylicocyclus; species Cylicocyclus nassatus. The sequence goes on from CATQJL010000223.1 coordinate 24,172,417, forward strand.
ATTGCAGATATTGTGCTCGCTTCGTTCAATGACTCCCATTGTATTGAATATGGTGCTTGCGTTTGCTTCAGCAGCTTAATCGAATATCAAAGCTATTTCGTGGCTAGAGCTCAAACTACCAAATCTAACACAATGAGATCCATCAAGGATGTGAAAAGATTTGACCAGCATGTTGTACAAGCACTTACGGTGGAATTTCGACGAAATATGCGGTCTTTACATTTTGGGCAAAATTCATGAGGACGTGGTTTCGTAGGCTTGTAACTGGGCGATTTTTAGATTGGAGCCTGAGTCATGCACCATTCGATGGCACAGTTCCCAGTAAATTTAATCTGTCAAAGCCTTATCACTGGCGTTTCCATACTGCTCTCTCATCCAATCATTGAATTTGACGACATGCTCATAGAAAAGACCTTCTCCCTAAATACAAAGCTGAAAACTCCATTGAGTTAAGAATAATCCTCTTGCCGGCATTCCTGCGTTTTCCCAAGTATGCTATCAACGGACGGCACTTTAGTGTAATCATCTGTAAAGGAGACCTTGAAACTAGGGTCTGAGAGACTATGAGAAGCCAAGCACCCACATTTACGTACTCCCTGTTGAAATCATCTTGTGCCACTGTGCCTTCGATTAGCGCTAGTACTGATGTCAAAAGTATCCTATGGCAGCTTTTTATATATAACTAGTTGGCAAACCCGGCTCCGCCCGGGCCTGTCAATAATATATTTGTAATCAGCATGCTCGATTACCCCCCTGTGCCAACTCCCAGCCCTGTAGCTCAAATTTTGCAAAAATAGATAAAATCGATATCGATCGATAACGAAAAGTAGCCTATGACACGCTCCCTGCACCGAAGTATATGTGTGCCAAGTTTAGTCCAAATCGGTTTAGAAATAAAATTTTCTATTCCGCACATACGTACAGACATACATATACATACAGACAGACACACATTCAACTTTATATATTAGGTCGTTCCGAAAGTTCTTTCCGTTTTTTCAACCTATCATAAAAACACGTGGGATGAAGTTAGAGAAACGATTTAGGCACTGTCCGATGCACCTTTTCCTCCTCTTTTCAACTGTCATATTTCTCTGCCGCTAGCCCTGGTGGTCAGTGAGATAATGGCCGTAATTTCGAACCCATGGTTTTTACAATGTCTAACTTTGGCAATTTTTCACAATCTTCTTTTCTGACTTTTCGAAAAGCTTTGATAGCAGTCAGATAGAGTAAACAAAGTGCAATTTAATGGAATTTTTTGGCATCTATAGCCAGCCTTAAAATTTTTTTAGAATTATTTTAGATGCTATCAAATTCCATTTTTGGTGATGCTAAGAACCATAGAACATAAAACGGCGCACAACTAAGGTGTCATTCGATGCAGCTTTTCTTCCTCTTTCTATTGAGCATTTTTCTTTCCAGTTTGTGGGAGTTTTTGGCGATAAAATTTCCATAATTCTTGATTTTGAACCTGTCTAAGGGTGTACACGTGAAATGCGAAATCTTAAATTTCGAAGCGGTAAACACTCAGCTACATTGTAAAAATAGTGTACAACCGTAAATGACTTTTGAAAGTGTCGAAACCCGAAGATTTGTTAATGTTTGGAGCGTTTGTGCGTTTTGTGACTTCGAAAAAGTGAAGACTTCTGGAAAAGTTATCTCAAAAAAATACTGAGAAGCCAACTGAGATTGCCAAAAAATTACCTTAAATTGCACTTTGTTTACTCTATCTGACTGCTATCAAAGCTTTCCCAAAAGTCAAAAAAGAAGATTTTGAAAAATTGCCAAAGTTAGACATGGTAAAAACCATGGGTTCGAAATTTCGGCCATTATCTCACTGACCACAAGAGCAAGCGGCAGAGAAATATGACATTTGAAAAGAGGAAGAAAAGATGCATCGGATAATGCTTGAAGCGTTTCCCTACCTTAATTCCACATGTTTTTATGGTAGGTTGAAAAAACGGAAAGAACTTTCGGAGCGACCTAATATAAGATAGACTAGATTAGACAAACCTACCTCCAGTTCATCCCGATCTTCTTGCGTCTGGAAGGCCTTATCGCTCACCTTTGCGCGCTGAGACAAAATAGAAAATGACAGACAAAGTGGGAGTGTTCAATGTTAGGAACGTAACTTTTTTATCTTTGATATATATGGTTAATTAGTGAACGGCGCCTAAAATGCAGCCAATCTTTTTTCACATTTCAAAGTAATGACTAGGGTGCCTTTTGTCTGATGCTTTGACACTTTCTACCCTCTCAAAAACTTCGGCATGCAAAACAATTTTTGCACAAATTGAACTAATGCTAATGCAGGGTCGATATGTTTGCAGTGCAAATCTCTCAACAGTTCAAACCAATAATTGCTCGCTTCATAGTGGGCAGCTTCAAATTGTTTTATCAGCTAGCTTAGCTGACTTTCCAACTCTTTTGCGATTCTCCGACAGTGGTTCAACACCTTGTTATTTCTATTGCAGAGATAATTCCGAATTATTAAGGCCCTTGTAATCGTGCGATCAGGATCAGCTTATGAGAGTTTTGCGCGGTTGCGGAAAGCTTTATCATAAGCAGAAACAAACGAAATCCTGCCTTGACTATTTATGCATAAAACATGGGGCACATTTTAAAGAGTAGCAAATCGGAAGAGAAAAACGCAGTAAGACTCTTGGAAGCAGTAAAAAAAACAGAAAAAACGTTCTAAGACAAGCGGAGCACTATGATTGAATTACCCTAGTTTCACGCATACAAAGCGGGTGATTTTTTCTAAAACGAGCAGCCCGAACAAGCAGAAAAACTTCGCGACCAAGGGGTCCATACCGTGCTGCACATTATTTGAGAAAACCGTACGGCACAAGGGTTCCTTTCCCAAAAACAATGAAGCAGCTAAGCGAATTGCCTAAAAAATCGAAAAAGGTGCGCTTTGTATGCTTGAAATTAGATATATCAAAGTGTTCTTTGTTCAGTCCTTAGAACAAGACACGGTTCCATCACGCAATCTCATCTTTTTATTTTTGTATGTACATATTGATCACTACACTTTGTCTGAATAGATACTTTCCTCTGAGGAGCTCACAATAGAAGCCAAACAACGCCCAGAATAACGAGATCTGTTGCTTTCGAAACAAACATGGGGCGTAAATAACCATACGTAGCAAAGGTAAAAAGCTCCAAATTTTTACATGGGTGACTGAACAGGTTCTAAACTGGCAAATTGAGGGATAAAATATGCCTAAGGTCACCGTCAAGGAAGGACTGCGAATAATAAAATTCGACGAACGACTAAATAACCGTGCTGTAAATGAAAAGTGGCCCGTACTGAAATAAATAGAACATGGAGTCCAAGTTGAGATTGGCGTCTTGCAAGAAAAGCGCAAAAAGGTATGACCTTGATCATGTCTTTTTTGAACACAAACTAAACGAAAAATTTGCAAAACTTTGTCTTGCCTATTTCCATTATATACGATTGGGTTCTAAACTTTTGAGAAAAAAAGTAATGCATTTTTCCGTCAATATCGTCTCAAACCGTCGGAAATTATGAATTTTTTTGAGTGGTTTTTAGAAAAAACTGAACACATTATTGGACTTTTGAAATTTAGCGATTTAGAACATATGTCAAAATCACAAAAATGCAATTGAGCTGTCGCGACAAGAGCGCAGAGCGCTAAGTTTTTTGAATATAAGTTTCATGGATTTACGAATACATTCTTGGATCTCTATCAATTTCCGTACTTAGATAATGCTTCGGAAGCATTTCGCCGTCCCCATGAAATCTAAAGCGTTTATTCACATTATAGATTTGAATCAAAGCTCCGCAATTCTTGAAGAATTCAGAGATTTTTTGTTAAATCTCATGAACGATTGACATTAAGATGCTCTGTGGAAATTTTCCGCTTATAAGCTTTTATGCACGCGGACTTAGCCGTGCAAGTATAGGTCAGCTCGCTGACGCACAGTACGCATTTCAAAGACTTATAGATTTCAAAGCTGTGCACCTACGGCCAGATGGCTTGTTATTTGTATAATCTAAGCACTCTTCTAACGAAGTAAGATAGATCCGACGTGTTATATGAAATTCCACTGCACATATATCGTCTTGGAATGAGCCGTTGTCGCATGCTCCATTTACAGTGTGGTGGCTGTTCCCGACGAAGTTGTAATGTGCTTCAAGCATCCCGCACATGAACGGACAGCGGATTCTACGTTTACATAACGAGTGACTAGGCAAACATTGTAGCAGCGGAGTGACATTGAATATGACGAAAACGGATTATCAAGACAAGAGAAGAAACCTACAAAAACCTTCGAAGGATAGTGGGCTTGTTGGAAAGTTTGTATTTTCCATTAGGTAATGTTAGATTGAATAGCATTTTTTATGTTCATATCCATTAGTGAAACATATATAAGAGACTGTAGGAAGCCTTTAACGGTGCATTTGTACCTTTTTCCTATCATTACTCGATGTAGTTATTCAATCTCTTTTCCAAACTCTCTCTTAATCTTGTCCTATGATTTAGTAAGTTGCGATTACATCATTAATTATTTGGTATCGCCCATAATGATTCATCGCCGCTGGCCGACGGCTCAAGTACGATCTTTCATAGTTTATTCATCTTAGTTAGGGAGATTATTTGCCTTTTGTACAATCACACGGTTTGTCTCCTTGCTAAAGTTGTTGGGATCTGACTTTGTTAAGGCCGGCGAGCACCAATCATCCCATCTAAGATGTTCACATCAATCTTAATATTAGCTGCCGCGGAACTACAATTCCGCTCATAGAATGTGCAAAATTTCCGTAAATGTCGCAAAATTCCAAAAATTCCGCGAAATTCCTAGAATTTTGCGACGTTTCGCGAAACTCCAGGAATTTCGCGGAATTTTCGGAATTTTGCGACATTCACGGAAATTTTGCACATTCTGTGAGCGGTATTGTAGTTGTAGATCGAAATCGACGTTAGCAGATCACGAGCACCTTTACTATGCCTGAGAAAGAGCTGGGCAAGAGATTGATTAAGGTTCGAGCCAAATATTTCAACGTCACTCTCAGACAATCGCTGGGGGCAGGCGGGCACCGGAAAAATAGGTTGCTGATTTCTCGCACCCCGCTCGCGGATTTTTTGGGAAGCAATCAGGACTTTTCGGAAGACCGTTTGCTGAGTCAGCGGATTTTTGAGAGACCGCCTGTTGAATTTTTTTTCGCTTTTATCTTTTGCAGATATATTGCTGAATCTCTGAGGAATTGAGAACTCAGCAAGCGGTCTTTCGAAAAGTCCCGATTGCTTTCCAAAAAATCCGCGAGCGGGGTGCAAGAGATCAGCAATCTATTTTTTCGGTGCCCGCCTGCCCCCCGGCATTGTCTGAGCTTTTGCAATCTATCGCATGCATCGCTCATCGATCAAGGCTCAGGAAAAAATCTTTTCCAATTTTTCTTAAGAGTATGAAGATCAATCGACGGTCACGTGCGTATGACCCTTTTGGATTCCGCCATATTCATAAAAGGTGTGAAAATTTTGCAATCGCCAAAGGATGCTCCTTCCTTCTTATCATCGATCCTTTCACAACCGTATTCTTTGATGCCGGAGTGTGCTACGTAAAGGAGATTACAGAAGGAAGCCGATCAGTAAAAGAAATTGAGCGACGCATTGCGAAAGTCACTCAAGACTAAGATGAGTCAGATGTATTTTATGATACCAAAATGTGCTTATAAAGAAGATTACCAAAAGACAGCCGTTACGCAAAAGAAACAGCAACGCATTCTGCGAATGGCACTCAAAACTAAGATGAATCAGATGTAGTCTTTAATACGAAATGTGCTTATGAAGAAGAATGTTGTCAATATTAGCTGTCGATCCCACTTTGGCGGAGAATCGTGGGTAGGTCAAAGAGCATTTGTGATAGCACCCGTTTTAATGCTAAATCCAGGCTACAGAAGAGGTATTGGTCAAAATTTGTATCGTACAAAAAGAGTACTCAATAATCGTTTGCTCAGTTGAAAAAACCACCAAAACCCAAAACTTAGCCATTACTGCCAGCGCATGCATTCCGTTATCGTTATTGGAAATGCACTCATTTCTGAAATCGTCCTTTCTGTTTCAGACCGGGGCCGTAATTTTTCACTAGTGCAATCAATAGGCCCTATAGTTCTACGCAAAATTGTGGAAAGTTAGTTTCAATACGTTCACGACCGCTTACGCTGTAGAGGAGGTGCGAGGAACAGCAACACAACCAAACGCAAACGATAGGCTTTGCCAGTCCCGCCGTTCCCTACTTTACTATTCAAGTCGCAGAAGCCTGTCCCTTCCGTTGATTGACGTTCAGGCAGTTTGCTAGTCCGGTCTACAGTGTTCGACAGCGCTCCTTTTATAGCACCCCACTAGCAATCTTGCACGCGCAAAAAGACTAAGTTTGCAGGAGTTACATGATCTCTGCTTTCGCAAATAATCTGAGTTTCCGTGAGCAGTGAAGGCAACGGTTTGGCAAATCCTCGAGCTGTGGTTTGTTCGCTTACCTGAAGTAATTCGACGCGCTATTTCTATAAATCCACTTTAAAAAGCGAAAATGGCGAAACCAGCATTTCCCGAGGCTCCTCATCAAATTAGGAAAAGTGAAACGTATAAACGTAGAGTCCCGTGGGACCCTAATGCTTATATCATTGCGGCATGCCTCCTCCTCGTTCATGCCTCCTCTGAGGTATGAGGCATATCGCAAGCTCGTGTACGTGTAAAAATGGCTTGCGCGCATCGTTTAAGGGGCAATTCTCTAAGCAGTGGAAGTATGCTGTGCGCTCGGACCTGCTCCTTTTCATGTGTGGGGTGCAAGCAACCTTCCATATAGAAATTTCGAGATGTTCGATTTTGCCGAGCCACTGCTTTCGAGGGCGGCGACTTTGTAGTTATATCACGTGATCTAGTATAGGTAATGCCCGCTAAACAGCGTCTGAGCAGACACCGCAGAAACAGCTGCGGTTCCTAAGAGCATCATTATTTGCTGCAAATGCGATCTCCCTAACTGTCCCGTTTTGTAAATTCTCATAAAGATTCATCTCGGCGACACGCTTTTTGCTTACACGGATCCCGTACATACAAAGTAAGGCCCATTATAAGTAGTGTTGGAGGACCCACAGATAGAATAGCATGGCTGCTCAGCAAAATTTTTTCGGCTTCTCAAGCATGTTGCGGCTCATCTCATAGGAACCAACATGTTTTCGGACAGGTTGAGGAATGCTGACTTAAGATATGGTAGTGTCATGGAATCCTTCGATGTGACAGGCACACGAATGTGTCCAACGAGGCAGCCATGCAGGCAATCTTCGAGCTTATATGTAAACATCAGCAAACCACCAATATGTGTGAGTTTACTACGGAACAGCTGATGACAGTTCTTCACGAGGTTCAAACTGTAGCATCTTCCGCTGGGCAGAACTGTATTATGGACAAATATGAAGTTTAAATATAGGGCAAAGGCTGGCTCCTACACTAGCCATTGCTTACATGCCTAAAGTAGAAAGTCCGATCTAGGTGGCTATCATTTCTGAATTGCTTGTGTAGTTAGCGGAAGGAGAGTGGCCCAGCAATAAAATACAATTTGGTTAACTACAGTTTACCACACCTACAGTCCATCAAGAAGTTAGTCGTCGCGAACATGTTCAGAACAGCTGAAAACACCCCATCGGGGAGGGGGGGGGGGGAGTGGGGTCGATGCAGCTGGCGTCCAAGTAGCAGAAGGCAATACGCCCCCAAAATTTTTTTATAAGGCTTAAATGAATTTTTTTAAAAATTATTTTAATTATTTACAAGTGCAGACAAGAAATTTGCACAATTTTATAACCCATATAAGTAACTTTAAAAAGTTTCGCGACCCGTTCTCGGGGGGGGTCCTTTCCCCGCACCCCTCCTCGGTACGCCACTGGTACTCAGTGAAGACATGCTGTCGATTTAGGACTCGAGTAGCTGAGAGGGATACGCGAATTTGTCGAGAACATGATTTCTCTTGCCAGCCCTACGTATCGAAGGAAATGAGCAAGGCATAAGAGCATGTTTACGCCAGGGGGTCTACAGGATTCGATGAGGATTGTAGATATCTCACCAAGTAATTTGAAGCGGCGGCTAGTACAAAAGAGAGCCTACGATCGTCTTTGCATGAACCCCAACTGCGTTATCCATCTTTATAGCAATGTGGAAATTGCACTCCGGTGCAATTTACCTAATCATATGCCCTTCGTGCGGAAAAGGATATGATGGGGAAACAGATCGATTTTTGTCCATCCGTATCACTGGACACGTGGACGAGTTCAATAAGCAAAAAAGTTCGACGCTTTTAGACACCGTTAAAAATATATCATAGCGATGCTGCAGTCAACGTAAGGCTCACGATCTTGTCACGATGTACGGACCGTAAATTGTATGTCGCAAAACTCTTGGAAACGCCTTGGATAATGGTTGAAAACCAAATTTAAGCCGCGAAGACAAGGGCATGGTGACACAAGACCTTGCCTCCTATTGAACTTGTGCAAATTTGACCTCGAGGAGGAACAAGGTATTTTGGCGGACTGCGTTGGCGGGTCCTTAATGCACAAATATGCGCGTTATAATCAGTGCCTATTATTAGTCTCTCATACGGGTGGCCTTGGCTCCAACAATCACTGTATTACAGTACCTCTTCGTGTTCGTCTTCATTCGCTTTGATCGCATTTACCTTGAATGGATCTCTGAGGTCAGATGCGGCGTTGTAAGGAACACGTTATAAGTGGTTGTAGACTTCAAAAGACGCTCTGAAGGCAAAGACGCCAGAACGTCGGCATCAATGAAGCACAACATCCTGAACAATGCTTCAACACAAAGTCAACATTGTTACTATAATCATGCTTCAACACAAAGTCAACATTGTTACTATAACATGTTCAAATACCCCCTCCCCCTCTCGCTTGTCGCAACCCCACCTTCCTAGCTTGAGGTCGGCAAATAGTCAATAAAATTTATCAAAGTCATTTTTCAAACGGTTATTATATTTTTTACCAACGTGCTCACTCACTTCCTGTGTCAAAGCCCACTTGCAAACAACAGATAAAATCTATGAAAGCAATGATTATTTTCACTAAAAATGCGCGGGCGGAATTTTCCATCTTCCATGCGCTCGGCGTCCATGCACCATGTTGGGGTTTGATAGGCTTAGCATCCCTTGCCTAGTATAACTACCTGCGCAACCTGCACCTGCTGCCTACAAACCCTGGCGCCGGTTATCTATTCAGGCGCGTCCGTCCATTGTCCTAATAACATACAGACGAGTCCGCCTCGTCCTAAGTCCCGATGATCACCAAACTAATTTCGACCGATGTCCGCCTAAGAAAGATACGAGCCCTCTCCGCACAAAAGTTACATACTTTCCCCGCGCGTAGCGCGACATTATCCAAAAGTTATAACAATCACTTCGCTCAACCGCTAGACGAGATTTTATGCGCGGGAGCTTAAGGAAGAAGCTGCCGAGCACAATGAAAGAACCTGAAAATCAGAAAATAATTAAAATTGAGTTGGAAATTAAAGACGTATATGCCTCCAGTTGCGCGGCCTTATATACCTCTCACTTTGGCAAATAACGAGAAGAGATACACGGGCTCCTCCAAAGTCTTGTGCACTGCAATATCTCTAATGCATTGGTGGCCGGACCTCCTTCATCCACACCAGATGAATTGAGTGTACAATTGGAGGAGGTTTTGGAGGTTAAGAGCGGATACTGTCGTGACAGACAACTCTTAAGACTCTTACGATGGCGTGTGGACAAAACACAAAACAAAAAATGGTGTAAATTTTTGAAGTTGTATCTGGGTGTAGAGCACACTTCGGCGTTCAAAAGGATTTGAGATTCTCTCGAAAAATAAAGCAGAAAATTCTGATTTCACTAATGCACTATGGTGTCCTCCTCAAATCCTTCTAGCACCCAAAGAAACACGCGCCGGTAATTTTGGACACTCTGTACATATCAGCAAGTTTTCCTTTGAACAGGCAATACAAAGACAATCTACACTAGGCAGCATAAAAAACCCTTTTCCTAACTACCAAAATTTGCCCATATGTGGCTTGCATTTGTTGAGCAACACTTAACACTTACGAGGGAAGTACTTTCAATGGCCGTGGCTTTTTGATGTGAGACGCATATCGTCTAAAGCAGCTTCGAACGCTGATTTTGAATCTGCTTTCCGTTTCTGGGAGCGCCCTCCTGAAGAGAGTTATGGAATCCTGAAAAGCCTATCTTGGGGCGCTCCTCGAGTTTGAAAGCGGTGCTATGTGCGTTGGTGGTGCAGTGGTGTAATGGTTAGTTGTTGGCATTGAAAGCGAAAGGTCGTTGGTTCGAATCCGGTACAGAGAGAACATTTTGCACTTTAAGTATGAGTTCAAAGACCACTCTAATTCGTCTGCAATCACTTACTGTAATATCTTTGACAAATGTGAGCTAAGAGAAAAATTTTCTGATTGCTTGTAATGAGGCTCTGAAACTCTACCTGACCTCGTTACTAGTGAAATAGGAATGAACATGGTGAAGCATGTCCATCACCATATAAAGCTCAAGTAATGCGCACTATCATTAATCGAGAGGTTGTTCTCTCCTGCCTTTAACTTAATGGGTACTTGCGAGCATGAGAATTGCGTAGAGTTTTTCTTCATACGCTGTTCCCGTTGTGAGAGATGTCTGTGTTTTGCTTACCTTTACCTTTTTTTTCTTTTTTTTTTACCTTCTGTATATATTTTTTGCCGAGAAAGCCAAATCAACAAGCAAGCGGTTTTGCCAGTATAATTTCCTTAGGTCCATTTGCTAAGGGTATTATAGTAAGTGACTGCAGACGAATTAAAGTGGTTTTCATACTCACATTGAAAGTGCATAATGGCTCGCTCTGCACTATTCGAACCATCGACCTTTTGCCTTCAATGCCAACAACTAACCATTGCACCACTGCACCACCGACGCACGTAACACCGCTCTCAAATCAAAGAGCGCCCCCAAAATAGGATTTTCAGGCTTTCATAAGTCTCTTCAGAAGGGCGCTTAGCAGAAACGGAAAACAGATTTGAAATCAGCGTTCGAAACTCCTTCAGACCATATGCATCTCATATCAAAAGGCCACGGCCACTTATAGTACCTCCCTTGTTAGCAACAACATTTGAAGCCATTTCTTTGTTTTAAACAATGCCTTAATATGCTGTATAATTGATTCACTCACTTTGCATTTGTGTGTTCCAAATCAATTGTTCAAACTTATTTGTATATCGTACAAACCCAAAATTACCTATGTATTTCGATACCGCTTGATAGTTATCTATGTTCTGCTTACAACACTTTGCACTTTTTATATTCTGCATACTTTTTGGCAGCTCCAAAACAACAATAGTGGTAGTGTTTTGTGATAACTAGTGAAATTCATGGTTTTGAGGGGTTTAGAGTGGAAATGATGCCCACAACCTGTACCAAAAACAATGAGAAGAACAGCATTGCTAGAGTTTGACTTACTTATTGTAATAGGAACCAAATTTAAAGAGAAATGTTGTCTGGGTTGTTCATCAGTAAATGAACGAGTTGTTGTTCATTGAAGGACGTCTATCAACGGACGGAACCTCAAGTTTCATCATTCGCACACTGGTCAACTTGAGATGCTCAACAGGAATACTATATTTATCTGTGTCAGAGTGAAAAATCATGCACGTTACGAATGAGGCTTTTTATGCCTAATTTGAGAGCTGCAATATAACATCCTTAGTCAGAACTTAAGCAGAATTTGGGGCAACTTTATGTTTTAAATATGATAGTTCTTACACATGTGGCAGAAATGGCAAAAATTGGCAGAAATGCTTCCGTAGCTCTCACATTAAAAAAAGAATACGTTGCTTAAAAAAAACAATGGTTTTAATAAGTTGACTTAGTCAGTCTAACAAATCAAGAAATTCGTTTTCAGGACACATCTAAGTTCTTGATGCCAAATAAACTTCAATTCATAAACGAGCAAATTTGTTGTCATAGTCTCTAGTAGCTATGAGACCAGCTCACAAGCAAAGTATCTGGAAGGCTTGAGACCTAGCGTGCAGGCAGCTCTGTTGACGATGGTTTGTGCCCTTTTTCTTATTTTCATTCAGGCAAGCTTTTCCTAACAGCACAAAATCTGCATACTAAAAATGTCCTTTAGATAAAAGTTTTATTGTGTATTTCTGAAAAGTGAATGCGGTGACTGGTTAAACGTACTTATACATCTATGGAGACAAAAAAGAGTTCCAAATCGAAGCAATCCATAATGTTTTGATTGATTTAGTTGAATTAATTGATTGTTCTACTAATACGAATTTGTGATATCAGGTATTGGCACTTGGAAACACAAATTATGCTGATGGTGATTTTCTTAATGTTGAAGTTTGCAGCTGTGAAAACCAAAATGTGTTTCAAACTTTCCTTGCAGCTTAAATCCTCGCTCCCATTAGCACAAATAGATTGACTGTAGCAATATGAGACTTGTGCGTCACCTGCTGTACCAAATTTTCTAACAAACATAAAAATGTTAAAGTTTCAACAGCTGTCCAACAGCCAGCGATGTAAATGAGTCAGTTCACAGATAAGCAAATTTCGATGGCTCGATCAAATAATCTTCTTATGTTAGAAAGTAGGTCTCTTTTCGATGGAAGCATTTATACTTCAGTCAAAACTGAAGTATAAAGTACTGTCCAACTGTACTGTCAACTTGGTTGGACAACGTAGAGAAACATGCCGGTACATAGGAAAATTTAGCAACATCTGTAACAAAAAATTTGAAATAGAGCTGTTTTCGAGCAAGATAAAGGACTTTTCTGTACATGGTGCGAAGAAAACAAACGGATTTATCTATCTTAAGCTTCGGATTGGCCAAAGAAAACGAGAAGATTAATGATGCAATGGTTTGGTGTCACCTTTAAGTAGCTTAACTCTTAAGTTTTCTTTAGATTCAAAGCATACAAAACCTGTTATAATCCAAACTTTTTTCTAGTACGCACAAAAGCCATTGCTACACAAATCATAAAAGTCATACTGTATATATACCAGCTGCAGCTAGATCCGACAATCACCTTATAAGTTCTCTTTTCCTTATGTTCCCTTGGCTCCAGCAGAGACTAGCTTTTGCAATAGCAGTTTTAGAACTTTCACTGATTTGTTCAGCTTGCACAAGATTGGTATATCTCTTTATTCGACCGACGTTTCGGCTATATTGCCTTTTTCGGGGTCTGAAAAAGTCATGACCATGTAAACTGTCCAGCTAGCAACTTCGTCACGATCAAGCCAATTGTCCAACCTGTTAGCGAATCAAAAGAGTACAAATGACAAGATCGAGTCATTGCCCTGTCAACAATGCAATGTTGATACACGATATTCATGCACCGCAGACAGCGGAAGACGCAAATTTAAGTGTGGAGATCATAATTTTAGCTTATGAGCCCGAAATCCTAACGCGCAGAACTTTAGAAGCGTTTTGGATCGCGACGTCCGAAAATGAATAGAAAAGATGAGTGCTTGGCCATTACACAAGAATTGGCTCCTTACCAGAGCCTCTGTGGCTTCCCCAGTAACAACAGGCCGAGACCAAGTTGCTAGATCTGAAAGGATGGTGGTCAGTCGTTGGTATAATGTATCAGCATTGAATTGTTGACAGGGCAATGACTCGATCTTGTCATTTGTACTCTTTTGATTCGCTAACAGGTTGGATAATTTGCTTGATCGTGACGAAGTTGCTAGCTGGACAGTTTACATGGTCGACTTTTTAGACCCCGAAGAAGGCGATATAGCCGAAACGTTGGTCGAATAAAGAGATATACCAATCTTGTGCAAGCTGAACAAATCAGTGAAAGATATATACACTCGTACGATGCCGAGATTAATTGATAGTCGATCGTGGATAATTTTAGAACTATTTTTACACTTTTAGTTATGCAATAAGGCTACAATTGTTCTTGATCCTAAGCATGAAGATAATGAAGTATAAACAATTATTCTGACGCTTTTCCTTACATTTCCTTACAAGATGCAAATCTCGACTAATGCTCTATACGAAATAAAACTTTGGACGAATGAAAAAATCTTTTTGAAAAATTCAAAGTTTGCGCCTTTTTATTGCGATGCGAAGAAGCTCACCTGAATATGAGTCTGTTTAGAAGAGCCAACGCTTTTTTTTTCTTTTTGATTTCTAACACTTTTCTGGGCTTATAAAGAGCAAAGAAACTCTTTCAGATACACTTTGGATTATAATGGGTATCAAAAACCCGTCTCATTTGCATAAAAATGTCTTTCTAGCGATGAAAATTCCATTGCCTATATTCACAAAACAAAAAAAATCGTTTCAATTTAGAGTTACTGAATGGGGAGTTTGTCGACTTCAAACATGCAACTGCACTCAAATTCTGTTGTATGCGCAAGTCAAACTTACATCTGAACGCAACTTTTCTCGCAAAAGATGTGCGAGATATCAGAAAACGTCTTTTGCACATTGAAACATTTGGCTCACTTTGCCAAGAATTGGAAATTCAAATTACTGAATCAAAAATGGGGCATATATGCAAACTGGTCAGTATTTCAAACTTTTTTTAAGAAACTTTTTCCACATTAGCGTTCCAAAATCGTTAAAATTATAAAAGCAGCAGTAATAGTTGCTCAGCAACTACATATGATTCTTCAGCTCTAATCATGCCTGCTAAGTCTTGCAGAAACAGGCCTATTTTTGGTCAATCGTATATATGAGAGGCGAATTTTAAGGGGTACTTTTCGAAGATAGGCTGAACATTGTCCCTGCAGGAAACTTGCACCTCCAAACAGCTCAAAGTTATAGAAGTTTGAAAGAAATTTCTCAAGAGTAGACTTTCATTATGTAAATAAGGCCAGTACTCCGCCTACAAGTGCCATCAATTATGGTACTTGTTTGTACCTCCCGAATACGAATTTATTTTTGAAGCGGTAAGGGAACATTTTCAAAAACTCCACTTTACCTCTAGCTCTCCTCAAACAGAGCGATTCTTGTATAAGTTGTAAGGTGATGGTTAATGATGATCAAAATAAATTTCTCGAAACCTTAAAGGGTTTCCATCTTGCGAATAAAAGTTTTTTTGGCTCGCTCAGATTACGATAAATATTTCAACTTGAAATATTTGTCTTAATCTAGGGGAGCACAAGAAAATTTTCATCGCAAAATAAAATGTGGAAAAGAAAAAGAAGAAGCTGCGTATAAAAAGCTTTTGTTTCCATCAACAGGCATTTTTGTACTCTGATGTCGAAGAGTGGACAGTCTGCATGTCAAAAGAGAAAGACAACAGTTCAGTCATTACGAATTCTACCGCTTCAGTGGAATATTGGCTGAATCGTGAGCATCAAACTACGTTAACACATTCGTTCAAACGCAGCGCAGCTTTCATTAAACTTTTATAATTTTCTAATCGCAAGTCCGCTTCAATCCATCTTCTTCAATATATCAATGTCTCTTAAAGGAGACTCATTCAGTTATAAACACTGTGCTGTCACTCTTCCCTCGCGTACCAGTATAAACCCAAAAAGTAATCAGAATTTTTTAGAGCGCACTCATATTGCTGTAAACAACTATGAATTTCCTGTTTTTCTTATTCCTCCTGGGAGCTTGCCTAGGGCTAACGAATGCTATAACGTAAGCTGAAATTACGTTGTTCTATGCGCAATAAAAACGTTGTGCTTTCAGTTTAGAAAATTGTTGCAAGAGATGCCACCCAAGAAGCGGATGGTTGGGCGGTAGGCGGAGGAGTTGCCCACAAGCGTGCCCAGAGGTCCACAAAAACCCAGATGTATGCATTGGAATAGTAAAACTGCATGAATGAAACAATAAGCAGTCTTTTCCTCATTCCATGTTTTTTGTGAAATAAAGCATTGTGCAGCATGTTTGCAAGGAAAAGTACCTAAGTACATATTACTCTAATCTTAATCTAAGTAGTGCCTGGTTTCCGAACGTCTTATAAAAAAATTTATTAAGTAGGAGGTCACTGCAGTCATGCAATTACATAATAGTGGGTAATGAGTGTACCCTTTGATTCAATTAACTTGGCGGCTGAAAGGCGTGGATTCGTGATCTAATAAAGGCTAGGCAATGATCAGAGAGCACGAGCGAGAGAGACTGCGTCGCGGGCGCGAGCGGCTTCAATTACGTCACAAAGTCCCTCCTTCCAGCCGCCAAGATAGTTGAATCAAAGTTAAGTGGATGGATGTATCCTGTGTAACCTGCTTAATCAACATGAGTACAACTTTTATGAAGGGAAAAGTGCATGAATGGTTGGGATACTACAGCAATTTATAGATAGTCAAAAGGCGTGCAAACCCGAGCCAAATGCAGTTAATTTATGAATCGTGGAGGGGATATAGAACAGGGCTCGGCACGAGATGGCTACTTGAAAGTGCAAAAAACGAAGTCCCCCTTGACTTTTGCGAATTTTTACGAAGTCCCCTTTGACCCTAGATCATAATCAAAAATCTTCAAAAAACGAAACGTCGACTAAAAAAATCGCAAATTTTTAGTCTTTCCGACCACAAAAACGAAACTTCCTTTGCTTTTTGTCCCAAAAACGATTTCCAGCTTGCTTGTAAGCCACCTGTTCCGAGCCGTGGTCTAGGAACTAAACTGCTCCATCTAAGAGAGGGGATGAAACGAGTACAGTTAGGAAGTTTTTTTTACTGTACGTCAAGCAAACTTATACTTGTATCATGTGAGATCACAATGAAACAATGATTCGTAATAGTACATTTCCATCTCCTTCAAAAAAAAAGAATTTTTGCAGTCTATTATAGTTCTATGGAAGAAGGTGCTATAATATTGTCATTCGTTATAAATTCACGCAAATTATGGGATCGACCGATCGACCTCTCTGACTTATAACCAAAATTGTTGTTTCCCTTGATTATGCCACATCTGACTCTGGCTTGACAATGACATTGCAAAGCTTCGCAGTAAAATTGAGAGGGCAACTATTTCTACAATTTGTTCACAGGAAGATTTCCTTACAATTGGGATAGTAACAATCAAATCGGAATAGAAGGACGAGCGGCTGATTGAACGGTTCGTTTAGCTAGGCCGGTATATAAGCGACACTCATATAATTCATTTTTGAGGTATTTCTGAAACTTTGCCTAGTACCAGTGGCGTACCAAGCATTTCAAGTCTTGGGAAGCACTTCCATGAAATGCTTCCAAGACTTTTGCAGGCCCACCAAGCCCCTGAAAAATTTTTTACAGTGCCGATTTGAAGTTTTTTGAAGACTTCAAAAGATTATTTCGATTATCTACAAGTATAAACACTTACTTGCAGATTTTTGTAACTTAGGTAGGTGACGTCAAACAATCCTCGTCGTGTGGGCTCCCGATCCTCCCCCCTTTCAACCTGCCTTACCGTACTCTTGCAGAGTGAACCGGTCAGAATCAGAAAGAAGAAAAGCAAACAAAAACAAAAGGTAAATTTGTCATACACTCCGCGACCACTCACAGTTTGAACTGTACTTTTTACCAAGTCATTGGCTTCTGGATAATAGTTGATTGATATAGATTTGCTTAAATAAATAGAAATCTACACGAAATGAGCTACTACAAATCGTGATAAGAAGAATAGATTCACCTTACTATGTAGCCTATAGCGGTGTTGAAATTATCTCAAATTTAGCCTACCTCATAAAAAACTTCCAAACTTGGCGAGTTTTTTGTGAAAAAAAACATCAATAACTAGCATAGGGAGTAACAGGTAAAACGTCAGACGTATTCTCAAATCCTCATGCACGAGACAATAATTTGACAGCAATGAAATGATAGGCAACTTACAATCTACAATCAACGGCATTATTGGAACATTTTTTGCATTTTTTTGCAATTTTTCAATTTTGCAGTATACCAACCATATGGAAAGATTTCTTATATCGACGTTAATTTCGGATATTTTGTGCTCGGAAATTACATGGACAGATTCCTTCGTAACGTTTAGTTCAGTACTTTTTAGATGTTACCCGCTCCAGAAGTGAATGAGGAATTAAAGAAGAAATGCCTTTGTAATCAAACGACATATCAGCAGTTTTCGAAATGCTGATCCAGCAATTTTTTAGAAATCAGCGCTTACTCGATAGCGTCATAACTGCGTTTTTCGAAACAATGGGGCTATTTTAAGCTCTTTCCTCACGGTAACTTCTTACATCTACAGCACACAGCATAACCATTCACACTTCATAGCTACCGTCTGCGCACCAGGGAGGTTCCCATGTGAACCAGCGTGCGTACGTGGTGCGACGCTGCCTTTCGCTCTTTTTGACACGTTTCTCCTGACATTTTAACGGAACTGCCCGAGGTTAACACGTTCAAAAGTGCGAAAGGCAGCGGGATGACGTGTACCTATGGGAACCTCTCTGGGACGCAGACGATACGTCCCAAAAAAAAAGAATTTAGACTACGACGATTGCAAGTCTGCCTAGCAGAACCAATAGATCGGAGGCAGCAGTTGACAAGATTTCTTCGAAGTTAACACACTGAGAACAGATTTTTTGTGCATTTATGAGTTAAAGAGTACAGGCTAATTCTACCGTACAGTAGTGGAATCTTTTGCATTATGCTGTCAAATGGCAACTGTTGTCGTGCAATCAAACATCCACATATGACTTACACCAAAATATCTTCCCTGTTAATCGTCAATGAAAGCTCAAAAGGTAATCAGTGCTTACTCAGAAATATGAAATAAACTTCAATTCAACTGGCTTGGCGGCTGGAAGGCGGGGCTTTGTGACCCAATTGAGGCCGCTCGCGACCGCAACTTAGTCTGCGTCTCTCCCTCGCGCATGCCCTCTGATCATTTTCTAGCCTTCATTAGGCACGAAGCACCGCTAAGCCAGTTGAATCAAAGGGTACTGTATTGAGCCACGCATGCCAGGCTCTCTTCTATATTTCTTCGCAACAACCATTGGTTCAGTAAACCTTCTACTTACATAAGGATGACCTATGAAGCCCGCAAATGCAAACATAGCGTATAGGAGTGACTAGGAGGATCACTAAATGTTCTTGTTACAAAATCTAGAAGCTCTTTTTCGGAAAGATATGTGGGAATGTGAACTTGTAGAAATGCAAGATCTATTTCCCTTATTCTATGTTTTCGCCTATGTTATTTGCATACATTGCACTATGCAAATTCTATGCGTTGTTTCTGCACTTCATAAAAAACCCGGTTATATTCATAGCTACACTTTTTTTCGGTATGCCTTTGAAGTAAAAAGAAAAAAATGCTTTCGACCGCAAAAAGAGCAAAGGCGCTGGAAATTCGAAAACATTAGTGTGTATAGCCAGCGATACGGAAGCTTTACTAGGAACGTGATAGGCGACAAAGCAACAAAAAAGGCGTCAACTGCAGGTCTCAATGACAGCACAAAAGGAGGTTCTGTTTGATCTGTAAAGGACAATACATTGAACCTACAGCGCGTGCACAAGAGAAGCGGAAAAGCACAGACAAGATTAAGGAGGAGAACAATGCGAGAGGTAGTCAAGTAAATTGGTTGAATATCTTTGAAGAGAGCAGTGAAATATCTGGATATACAGCTTTATACATGAAAGCTCGCTTTAAAATCTATACATCACTTTCACGACAAGGCCTCCGATTACTGCCGTTTCGAACCAGAGGCTTTTTCCTTTTGTTGAACTTACGACCCACCCGTGAGTCGTTTTGTCTGAAATGGTAGTCTTATTGGAAAATTTCAGAACATGTACCCAAGAATTTTCCAGAGGGGTCATCGAAGGCGCTGATTATCAAAAAACAATTTATTTTAGTTCTGGAGTTATACGGTAAGGTTACGGTAGCCATCCTGTACGAAACTAACTCCATGCATTTTCGTGAAAAATTGTGTTTAGGGGTTATTTCACATGCTGATCAAGCTTATAGTGACCACTCTGTTCACTACCGTCCCAAAGTGGGGCTACCGTAGTAGTATGGTGGAATTTTTGTAAAAATCAATAAAATGTAAGAAGGTGGTTTTTTGGTGGACTAACATCATTCTCTTGCTCTCCCCGTATTAATTGTGCATGCAAAGTTGATTTCCAGAAACAGCATCTCCTGTGAAGAATTTGAGCATAAGTCTGTGCCTTATATCTATCTACGGTATACCTAAGGTAACATTACATTACAGTATCCCGAGCCCGAACCAATGCTGGAGCTTCTCTAGGCGTCCCCAATCATGTGCCAGAACCCCCTAGAATTCCATCGTAGATTGGCAAAGCCAGAGCTTCACGAATCATACGACGCACCGGTGGGTCGCATTGTTCTGAATGTGATATACTTTGCAAAACCTCTGATGTTCCACGCCTATTTTGGAACATCTCTAGTCTTCCAAAAAAGACTAAGAATGACTCTGAAACTCTAGTCCATTTATAGAAAGTTCTGCGGCTGTCCAACTTTTGCTCTTCATTTTGAATTCAAAGAAGCAAAGGGGAAGTGCATCAAATTGACAAGCATCGGCAGCCAGGTATTTAGTGCAAAAGAGTGGCCATCTTTTTAAAATGAAAAGCTCACAAGATTTTTACTTTCTCTACTAGAAATTTCGAAATGATCGGTCACCATGGAAACCAAGCAAAAGAGCCTTTACCAAATTAAAGAATATCATTCCGTTTTGTTGATGCTTCCCATTTCTCTTCAAAAAACTTCTGCTTAAAGGCAGTGTCCGGACAAAAACTCGATTTCTAGAAAATCCACTTAGCGGAGGTTATCCGCTACGCTGAATCCTAAAATCCACATTAGAAGGCGCGAAAACGGCGAGAACATACGTTTTTGAAAGCCGCACAATTTGAAGTTTGACGGTCCCCACCAATTTTAACTGTGGCGGCATGCATACTCTGCCGCATAGCAGGAATTCGGACAGCTCGGAGGACTCCGCCCCAAGGCGTAAGTTTTCCCACTTTCCGATCGTTTTTCTTGCTTAAGGTAGAGCGTTATGACGTCGCGCTTGCGCGATGATGTGTCTGAGGGGGCCACTCTCGCATGACACTGAAATCCCAAAACCATCTTGCCCGGACACTGCCTTTAAGGTCACCACAAACAAATCAAGCCGATTTAGCTACAGCCAGCACTCTAACACCCTCTGTATTCATTATCAAATCTGTCTTTAACTTACAGGGTAATATACGACATGAAGCGCACCACATTTCCGCTTGAGCTGAGTCACAAACGATAATCGTCAAAGAATACTCCTAAATGCTGCTCCGTTATAAACTTCTAGAAGCACCATAAGGCTGTCGTCGGCAAAGCTTCCTTCATCAGTTTTAAAGATTTTCTTGTGCTGATTCTTTTGACCATCTTTCAAGTTTTCCATCTAGCTGAGCCTACTGCCTAGTATCCACCTTAAAAATTGCAAAACTATCGTTATCTCTTCATCAAATCTTATGTTCTGTAGGCAATTCATGAGCCCCTCCTCTCTTCGTGACTATTAATGAAAACCTAGCAGCTTAAGGCCATCATTCACATGCAAATTTCGTAAACGTTGAAAAAAGCTAGTACGACATTTTGTGGTCAATTGTGTTTACTTATACCTGGAAACAGCCTTTTCGCTCCTTCAGCATGGAAATTGACGACTCTTTCGAGTCTTAGCAAAAATTGGCAGGAAGGCGCCTCGGCGGCAGTTCCCATCAATGTGGGTGCCGCATTGTTGGTGCTCCGGCCGGATTGCATTGGAATCAACCCTGCTGGCACGAACGGCCTACTAGGGCGTCGCTTCCTGGTTACGCGGTATACAACCGGTGCCGCAGAGCACTGAGTCTGAGTGCACTGAGTTTCAAGCTCCGTATAATTTCTGCTTTATCACCGACATTACCCTCGTGTGAAGGGGCTTAGGAGAGTCAAGGTTATAAAGGTTAGCAGGCGCCGGACACAACCGGTTAGCGTGGCAGTCTCATGATTGTCAAATTACTTCTGAGCAATCATGCAGCTGCTAAGCGAAAGTCTCGCGTGTGAAGTATTTTCTATTGGATGCTAATTGCTATCGTAATTCGTTATAATTATATAACAGTCACCATTTCAGCAATTATTACAGTCGCTTCATTTCATATGATCATGTGTGTCATTGCACACACAGTTCACCTTTGGCGTCCCCATCCTGGATTCGTGGGAGAAACAAGCCTTCAGGTAGGTGTTTCCAAGGTGCTTTTAGCATTTTCTTTCCTTTTTAGTTACTAGTCACCTCAAACTGATGTAATCGATAACAATCGGTAAATTCTTGCGTTTCTGCGATTGCAAATCCAGGATGGGGACGCCAAAGGTGAACTGTGTGTGCAATGACACACATGATCATATGAAATGAAGCGACTGTACATATTTGTACTTTTTTAAGCGAAACTTGAACATACCTAGTGAAGTTCAACTAATTTGCATCCAAATTGTTCTTATTGCACGGTTTTTCAGAACAACCAAAGCTTATGACGTCATCAGCCATCACTTTAATCAGCAGTTATTCAGATCTCACAAGGATGAAGGCAGTTCATTTGGCTAGCTATGAAAGTTGCTCCATCCTTGATAATGTTTTGAAGACATCAAACCTCCATTCGTCACTCTTTTTTACTACAACGGCTTGTTCTCTCTTCAAATATCATTTTCTAACAATTCTGAGTGCTTGTGATAGGTCTCAAAATCTACATTTTTTACATGACTTATAATAAGCGGCTTAATCTGAAGTTGTGTGGAGTTTGTCCGTTACGAAATTACAGTGAGGATCATGACTTATAATAAGCGGCTTAATCTGAAGTTGTGTGGAGTTTGTCCGTTACGAAATTACAGTGAGGATCATGACTTATAATAAGCGGTTTAATCTGAAGTTGTGTGGAGTTTGTCCGTTACGAAATTACAGTGAGGAATGATTTATGATACTAAACATCATGTGAGGTTAAGATAGCGAGTATGGTTCATTTTTAACTACGGCTCACTTTGCAGTAAACCGAACAATGATTTGAGAGATGACTTATAATAAGCGGCTTAATCTGAAGTTGTGTGGAGTTTGTCCGTTACGAAATTACAGTGAGGAATGATTTATGATACTAAACATCATGTGAGGTTAAGATAGCGAGTATGGTGCATTTTTAACTACGGCTCACTTTGCAATAAACCGAACAATGATTTGAGAGACAAGCTCTCAGAAAGTGAGTTTACCACGGTTCACGATGCCAGTGCGAACCTCTGCGAAGCAGAGGTGAAGCACTGGTTCATTGATATGGACATTGATGCAGGTTTATACTACTTACCAGGAGGACTTGAAACGCTTCAGTATGTTGTGCTGCCAACCTGAGCAGTGCAATATGGTAGGATTTGCTAACATGTAGGGTGAGCTCAATAACGCTGATATGATCCTTTTATTTCTATTAAGTAAATGACTAGCTTCCAATGTTTGTACTTTGGAGACTGATTTGACCCGTGACCTAGCACAAGTTTGCTTTTTGAGAAGTAGTTTAGCACGGAAGTAAATTCAAAAATATTGATGAGAAACAGAAAGTGTGGAGAACGAAAAAACGATTCAAGACAAATACTAATCAAATAATAATAGAAGCATTTTGACCAATTTTTCCACGTACGAAATACAGAGCGATTTAGGAAGAAGTCGTGTGTCAAGAGGGTGTAGGAAAAATTTTGGAAAATCATACAAGGATAGGGATGTCATTGCGTTGAGCGAGAGGCTGACGCCAAAGAACAGCACTTTTGAAAATTTGTAAGTCTTCATAAATTTTCCAAGCTCAATTTTAATTTTCCGTGCGTTGTAGCAAGTCTATCATTTTTTCACCAAGGTGTAAGCTGTTACAAATAGGTAGCTTATCAAATTTTACTATTCGTACTTTGTTAGGGATCACGTATAAGTTTTCCTTGCTATCTATTCAAAACTATGCAACGCTCAAAGAAAGATAGCAGTGAAAGAAAGATAGCAGTGCTACTCATTTGTATGATACACCAGCTGCATAACCATTTCAAGTGCAGGCTAATGGTTAGAATTCTTAAGTGTATGATTATTGAGGAGAAGTCAAAATAACGAAAATTTCAAGAGTAGCACTGCTTGGTACTTCCTAGTAACTGTGTGAAGCAGTATGACTAAAAACATTCACCTTCTTTAATCGAGAAAAAGGAAATAATGACACATCTCTGCATTTTCTAAGTGTAATCAGAAAGGGAGCAGACTGTTCAAGAAAGCTATAGTAAGGGTCACTTGGCGTCTGCGCTCTCCACGCGGCAGAGGGACATTGGCACCCACTGCCTTGAACAGTACGAGTTCCGCCAGATGGCCCACACTCACCGCAGCGAATGCTTTGGTTTTCCCGTGTCACTTCCAGGGAATGGTTAGGGGTGGTGCCGGAGCCTGGTCGTTAGATCTTTCTCCGAAAAGCACTTTACCACATCGCGGCTTCTAGCCGGATCTGGGCCCCAAACACATACAACCATTAGCGTTGTTATCAACAACGCGGCCAAAGGCCGTTCCTCCCTGCCAATTTTTACAAAAAGACTCGAAAGAGTCGATTCCTTCGATTTTACTGCACAAAAAATGTGCTTCTAGGTAACTAGTATGAGTTTTCCAGTCTTTACATTGACTTTTTAACATAATATCTTTAATCTGACGGATTCTTAACAATGAATTCAATTTCAAACCTGAATTGGGCTCTCGCGTACTGATTTTACTTACAATGTCACCATGGTTCAAACTAATCTAAATAAACTGAAAGATCTTAAAACAGTGTATACAAATTTAATACCTTCAGGATAAAAAAAAAGTTTGATCTGTTCAAGGTAATTAAGCCGAAAAGGACGTTAACTTAAATCAGTTCAGACTATTTTACAATTTATTTTCCTCTATTCACTGGGACAGTATAAACCTAGACAACCCAGCCTCCACCAGCTTTATTTTGCCTGTCTCTTAGCGTTATTGGGTCCCGGAAGATGTTCGAGGCCTCAAAGTCCAATTTATGCAACATTTATTCGACCTATCATTGGTATCATATCGGCCGAATAATCGTCACTAACCAGTCGAGTGTTTACAAACTTTAGCATCTTTAAAGTGATAACGAGCAGCAGTCATCTATAAAAGGTCAGAGCCTACTAGGCTTAATCATACTGTACCTGACCATCTCGATGTCTGCTGCTGCTGTCTCCTCAAGGAAGGCTGCCCCAAGGACAAAGGTTGCCCCAAAGACCAAGGCTGCGGGAGCACCAAAGCCTGCTCCTGCTCATCCGACCTATGCTGTCATGGTCGCCGATGCGATTGAACAACTCAAGGAAAGATCTGGCTCATCCAAAACTGCAATACTGAAGTACATGACTCAGCACTACAATCTGGGCGATAATGTCACCATGGTAGGTCAACAGGGCGGCCACTTCAAGGGACAAGACTACCGTATTCCAGATAAACGTCCATGTGAAACGTGCGATCACGCGAGGGTTGGCTAAGGGAGAACTGCAACAAGTTACGGGAATGGGAGCCACGGGAAGCTTCAAGCTTGCTTCTAGTAACAAACAGAAAAATCCAGTCTCACCGAAAGAAAAAAAGGTCCGGGTTTCTTTTCCAGCAAAATTTTCTCATCCTATTCCTTACTCTTTAGCCAATCGCCAAGAAGATCACTGATCAACTCAAAGCTCCCAAAAAGATGGCTATAAAACCCGCGGTTGAGAAGAAGTTGAAGGTTGCTACCAGTGCTGCGGCTAAAACAAAAGCCAAAGAGCCCGTCCAGCCTAAACCCAAAGCGAAGAAGAGCGTGAAAGCTACAAAGAAGCCCGTTTCTTCCACCAAGGCTTAACTTTGATTCCATTTACTGACTTCTTCTACTGATTATTAGATGTATATACTTACACTATGAATGAAGGCAAAAAATGATGGTGATCATTCATGGAACATACGGAGCTACTGCTCTATGCCATCATGAGGAGTTTGTAACCTCGGGTTAGTTGATGACAATGCTTGGGCAGTGTTATGGTTAGGCCTCAAAATCAGTTTCGACGTGTGATCCCATGTGGTCTATTTGCCTGGACTCTGCCTTCAAGTAAGGCACACGTGCAGTTTTCGCAACCCCTAAAGAATTTGGGTTCACTTAAATAAACAGAAATCGCTAAAGAAATGCACAGTCTACAGCAATGTCATAGAGGGGATGTGTAGAATTTGACGCTCATATCAACCATTGCATCGCCTCTCTTTAGGCCTCGGACAAAATTCACGCGATTTAATCGTCGCGATTCCATCGCTACAAAACAACTATACGAGTTCACTGCAAGCCGATCAGCCTGCATTTCGATTGTGAAACTTTTTCAGCTTGAAATTTTTGAATGTAAAATGAAAGTGAATGAAAATTGCGGCGATTAAATCGCGACGATCAAATCGCGTGAACTCTGTAGGAGGCCTTAAAGGTAGCGTCTCGGCAGATTTTGCATTTCCATCTTTTTGCATGTTTTGGGCCTTCTCGACCCGTAGATCCCGAATCTGAGCTTTAAAAGGATTGAAAAGGCCTTTTTCGGGGCGTTTTTTTTCGATTTCCAAAAGGCAGCTCGGACGAGAATTTCAAAAAAGTCGGGAGGCCCTGGCACGAAGACCCTGCTGCCTGTAATTTTGGCTTTGTATAGCATGCACAATGCGGTTAAGCGGTTGGGGGGTCCCGCGCCGTCTAGCGGAGAATACTCCGAACAAGGTGTTAGGGGAGCGAAAGGAGGAAGGGGAGCGGCGCTTGGGCCGCCCCCCTGGCTTGCAGAGTTCACATTTTCGGCGCGGAGTTGCTGTTTTGGTTCAATTCGAGGGCCTCCTATCCATCTGTGTCAAAATCTGAGGTAGGTCAATCTGCCGAGCCGCTGCCTTTAAGGGACCAAAGCCTGACTAAAAAGGTGCCCAAAATATCTGATGTTACAGATGTTTCACTTTCAACGCTTAATGACGTGGTAATGTTAAAAGCGTGGATCTTCGTTGAACGCTGCCCTTAATTTGATTGTCTTACCAAAATTTGGTTCTTTCCGCTAAACAGCCCTTGAAAATTCAAGGAATTTGTGGCCACGCCATCCTCCAGTTCCAAGACTTGTCTGCCATTGACCCCTCGCTCAGGATGATAGTCGATGGCAGACATCTCGGACATCTCATCATCAGACATCTCCTCATTTCAGCTCGTCTCTCAATTATGCGAGAACCGATGTCGATAACGCAGAAGCAGGAGCGTCTTCTGGGAGCTGCAAAATTTCAATTTCAGTATTACAGAGTCACGATGTAAGGGAGATGTATGAGCAGATTCTGTAAAATAGTGTATCTGCTCTGAGGAAACGCAGATAGAAGTCTGAAATGATAAGTACTACTCCTAAAAAGCCTTTCATCAACCTCTTGCCCAATGAGCGCATGCGATGATTAGGGCACCATGGGCAAATCTCTGTATGCTTGGCACAGCAAAGTGGCATTAAAGCATTTGGCCCGAACCTCGATTAGCCTCTTGGCCAGCTCCTATTCCGGTACTGTGATGGTAGTCATGTCCTTATGAAGTCTGTTCCGTCCCTGCAAGTGTCGGATCTTAGCACCAATCTATCCAACAATCGATCGCCAGCTTCTCTGACAGCAGATCAACAAAATTTATTAATGAGATAAAACTCACAAAATCCTTGACGACTTCATTTTGAAAAACGCGGATGGCAGAGTTTGACCACAAACTCTTGGAAAACCATGGGGGTCACTATCAACAATTTGGCACAAGAGTGTCACATCCTCAAAGTTACCGTTCTCCCAATATGACACAAATGGCCGTGAGATTTCCTGAATTGGAAAAGTATACTGCCAAGGTGGACAATTAGTAATGGTTTCCAGACTGTGAAAAATTATATTTTTTATTCGTTTCAAATCACAGTTACAAAACAAAAAAACTACTTGTTATAATTAACTTAACACTGTCTCAACAACTCAAACTTTTCGAGCCCTCTTGCGCAAATGTTGATTGAGTGAGTAGTTACACTATTTTACAAAGTTACCGCATAAATGAAGTAACGATATAAACGTATGCACAAGAGCGAGAAATACGATTTCTGCTTTGGTCTCTCAATATGCTGCATTGAATAAGATTCTGATCTCAATGGATCAAAGCAATAATGATTTAGTTACAATGATGGTTTTTTACCTGCACAAAATGCTCCGAGATAGAAGCTGGTAGAAATCCTTTCGATTATTGGTAACATGTCTTCAAGTAACTAAGGATGTTCGCCCAGATTTGAAGAAATAGATATTTGACTTAGGATTGTCCCAACCTTGAATTTGGGTTGAGAGCAGCCGGCGGTGTTTAGACACCCTTTCTTCCAATCCTAAGAATCGCAAAAGCTCGCCATCTATCCAGAATGATTCCGCGATGACAGGCAGCAGAAACCAGTACTGCTAATATCTAGAATACAGCTTTTCATAGTATATTCTAATTCGTTATTAATGAGCAGAAGGGTAAATAAAAACGTCATTGCTCGGATATAGTATCGCTCGAGAATAGCAAGAGACAAGCTTTAGATAACCTTTTGTTTACTAAGAAGACGCAGCTCCACAGAAAAATACCAAACGCGGTGTTGAGATCTTGAGAAGCGAGTCTGAACTTGCGCGATGCAAAAAAAATTGAATAAATTTAAAGAGAAGTGTGAAATTTATTTCATCGCTCGATGCGCAAGCGATAAAGGTCTGCATGCTTTTCCAACCATGTTCAAGGCATCTCGTTCAGTTGGCTGGTAAGATTTGGTTTTGCTGGGTAGCTTGCGGGAGATGCAACTGACGAAATCGAGCACTGAGAAAGTGTACTAGGTCACTATGCAGAAAGGATAAACATTTTAGATTTAACATATAAAAATTAGGTTTTTAAATGCATTGAATGTGCAACCCACTCATAATTAAGTGGAAATGGATGAGGAGGAAATTGTGATGAGTATGAGTAGAGATCAAAAATTTTGAGTTTCGACCCAAATGCACAGAACATTTTTCCGTAGTGAAAATTCCACAAATCAGCTCATCAGAAATTTTTCATATGATTTAAATTTGATAATGGTGGCTATTTGATATTTGCGATATGAATTCTATTCTGTTGTTCAAAATACGTGAAAATAATGAAACTATTGACCAAGGAGTTTGAGTTCCGCTGGCGAGAATTTAGCAGGATCCTAGATGTCTAGTCCCCTTCAACCGTTGATCATTAAGTGCTACGAAGAGGATTGAAAGTGGTTTTCCTGAATAGCAATTTAACTTGTATCATGTGTTTTAAGAAAATCTGCAAATGCAGAATTTAAGATACCCTTATTGGGAGAGATGCAATACGACAGAAACAACGCCTGCTAACACCGGATTTACTACTCATAAAGGACTTTTCGAGGTGCTCGAACATCTTACGGACCTGTCCAAGTGTTAACTCTGTGCGAATGATCACCGCTTCGATCAAAAGGCTACAAAGCATTTGCGTAGCCGCTGGCACCGCTAGTCAGCACTAATGAATGAGCGCAAACCCGGTGTGGTCAAAATCGACAAAATTGCTCTTCTTTCAGAATGCGATTTATTCGAAGAGAAAACCCTAGGCAGTGACTCAACTCACCTGTTGCCCTACCCCCTCCCCCCTCCCTCCACCCAGTCCTCTTTTTAGAGAGTAAAAATGACAATAGGTCGAATTCGTCATGAGATACCACTAAAATTGACTCATCGTTAGTCCATAATAAAAAGAGATAGGTAGCAACTTTTGACAATTTTTCTATGATGGTAGTTTATGCTACTAGAGTAGCAGCAATATAGCCACTTGTAGTCGTTGGCCACTCATTTTGTTTACCAACGGACAGATTTCGAGCTAGCCGTAGGGCAGCAGTGGTGTAAAACACCTGCGATTGGGGATTCCCCTCAAGAATAGAGCTCAAGGTACTTTAACCAAAGCATAATTTAATCAAGGATGCAACTTGCTATGAATTACAAGACGTAACAAAAACATTTGTAGATTTTTGATCGAAGCAGTTTATGAGACAGAAGGATTCGATTAAACAGTGGAAGAAAACCAAAAATGAAAAAGTTGCACAAAGAGTAAGGAGCGCTGATCTCGCTGAACGTCCATAATTACAAAGAACTTGCGCGCTAAAGAAACGAGAAGGGAAAAAGTATAGCCAAGAACTTTACTAATGACAAACATTGACAGCAAATTCATGAGGAGCATGCAGCTTAGAAACTACTATTTGTACTTTGATGCTTTAAGTGAAAGAATGAATAGATGGAAGTAATAGACAGAACGTCACAGAACGAGCTATGTTTGATAACGTTCTGTAGTCAGTCTTAGTCCTTTATGGAAGGTTAGAGATATTACAATAGGCGTGGAACACCAAATTTTTTGCGAAGCATTTACAGATTTTGAAGCGAGCTGTCATATATAAAGCCGTATATTCAGAAATTTCACTACTCTCTTCAAACATATTCAACCAATTTACTTAGCTGCCTCTCGCATTGTTCTCCTCCTTACTTTTGTCTATGCTTCTCCGCTTCCCTTGTGCACGCAGGTGTAGGTTCAATGTATTGTCCTTGACAGATCAAACATAACCTCTTTTTGTGCCGTCATTGAGACCTTAGTTGACACCTTTTTTGTTTGTTTTGTCGCCTATCACGTTTCTGGTAAGGTTTCCGTATCGCTGGCTGTGCCCACTAGTTTTCCAATTTCCGGGTAGGGGACTATATGTCGCCGAAAAAGGGCGGTCCCCGCAGTCATTTGCGACAAATACGCACCCTTATACATGCGCGGACATGCGTTCCTGCAGGGAATCCGCGCGGGACTCTTTCAAATTCGGCGACATATAGTCCTTCACCCCCAATTTCCAGCTCCCTTGCTCACTTTGCGCTCGGAAGCATTTTTCATCCTGTTTACCCTCAAAGGCATATCGAAAGAAGTGCAGCTATGAATATAATCAGGTTTTTATGAAGTGCATAGATAACGCTTAGAATATGCATAGTGCAATGTATGCAGACAACATAGGCGAAAACATAGAATAAGGAAAGTAAATCTTGCGTTTCCACAATTTATCATCCCCATTTATCTTTTCGAAAAAGAGCTTCTAGATTTTGCAACAAAAACATCCAGTGATTCTTCTAGTGGTTTCTATACGCTCTCGTCGGCATTTGCGGACTTCAAAGGTCATCTTTAAGATGTTCCCATACAGTTGATACAAAACTGAAAAATTGCAAAAAGAACTGCAAAAATTTTCCTGTAATGCAGTAGATTGTAGATTGTAAATTACCTATCATTTTATTGCTATCGTATTGTCTCATGCATGAGCACTTTACGGCTAATATTTTACAGAAAACTCGCCAAGTTTGGAAAGTTGTTGAGATAGGCTAAAGTTGTGCCTTTACATTGAAAGGTTTTTCGCTAAGCACCGCTGTAGGCTATCGTCGATTCGTTGAGTGTACGGACTGGACATAACCGCGGAGCACGCGCCGCGAGGTAAAACGCTTGCTCCAACACAAATTCGCCATTGTTAAAATCGTGCTCTCGCAACATTTTGGCCGCGCAGCGCGTGGTCCGCAGCGGTCGAGCAGTCCGTACGGCCAACGAATCGACGATACGTCGTAAGGTGACACATTTCAAAAACTTTGGACAATGAGTCTAGTATGCCCTAACAGTTGGAAAAGAAACAGTCATAAAAACCTTTGTTTATATATATATATATTACTGTGGATCTGCACCTACTCGCTCGAGGATGTCTAAATTTTCAAGAATATGTGAAAGAAGCTTTTGGCCTACTACGCTTTACTGGTCCCATCCATCACTTCTAGCGTCTGCGGTTTGTCTTTCACATAACCTTCACCTCTTAGCCAATGGCTCCGTTATTAGCGCCACAAATCTCTCGATCCAGATGTGCGCAAACTTTCGCAACGTTTCACGTTACGCGTGCACCATCGCGTAGGCTCTCATTTACCCGGAGATGATGAAATGATAGACAAACACCGCTCTTCCTCAAGCACTCAGCATGATTCCAGTCCAGCTTGATGAGCTCCCGCTAGTAATTGACTCCAGTCGGCCACTTGACTCCAAAATCACGATTTATTGAGAAAAAACATCTTTGAACTGTAAATAAGTGAACCGGACAAATATGCTTGCCTAAAGGGCCGGGCATACTTCAAGCGATTTCAGTCACGCCGATTTGGCGATATTCCAACTGTCCATCACTGTAAGCACATTTTAAATGTCCAGAAGATTTTGTCAATCCACGTGAGTTATATGCATGTGCAGTTTTCTAATGCTGGATTTGAAGACTTCTGGTGTATTGCCAAATCGCGTCGCGACTGAAACCGCGTTAAGTATGTCTGGCCCTCAGTTCATGCAAGAATTGTTCAGGTGCTGGCTTTTGTTTCGAAATTTTTCAAGAAGCTTTATATAGTTTTGCTTTTGCAAAATTTAATCCAATAAATCGAGAACAGATCAAAATTATAATTAACTTGCAAGAAAGAGCCTTGCGCTTTACCTGTATTTTCACATGAGGAAGATTTCTACAAGCTAGTTTGTTGTATCTCTGTCTACTGTAAAAAAGATTCACATAAACTTTTTATCATTTTTATGAATTTATAGAGTTGAAGACATTTTCTTTAACCCATTGTCGACAACGCCTGATTTTGCGTGGCGGCGCTGTGGGTTGCGATTTTCCACAATACTTTCGGTGTAGGAAAGATTTGCGATTATTTACAAAATGTAAAGTTGTTTTGTATTCGACTACAATCAGCTTCTTCGACGACGGAATCTACGGGTTCCGAGTGTGCAAAAAACTGGAAAAATTACTGAATTGTGGAGAAGATACTAACCTGGTAAGGACATGATTGCAAGGTGAGTAGGCCACCGGTGGCCCACATCGTCCTTGGCGGCAGAAAGTGCGTAAGCCACCGGTGATCCACATCGTCGCCAATGGGTTAATACATATGTATCTACATGAATTTTAGTTCAGGCGACTTAGTGACTCTTTACTTTCCGCACTCATGAAAGTTGCGATGATTTTGCATGAAATCGACTTTGTTACAATTATTTACCTTCTCACTCTCCCTTTTTTTTTACCAAAGTTCGCTCGTCTATTGCTCACTCATTCGAGGGACTCTTGAGCCATAAGTGAGCTCACTTTTTACCGCAAATTTTGCAATGAAGCCGCAGTGCTTATCCTGGCACTTGACAAGTTTTCTGCACACTTAACAAACACTCGTAGGTCCTGAGCATTGTTTTTGCTTTGCACTTGTGCCGGTCGCGTAAGCTAGCATCCTCGAGAGTTCACTAATGCATTCGTGATTAAGCATCAGCTCCATTCCGTACTGCCCGTTAGTCCTCATTCAGATTTTTAAGATCCACTTTCGTATCCAAATTGTGACATCCAAAGCTCGTTTGTTAGGAAGCTTCTATGTTCTTTCGTCGCCACAGAAACATTCTCTTTTCGTGGCTTGAGAAATAAGGAGTAAACCATTCCACTCTTGTGGGTTCTAAGGCTTCCTGATTTCGTCTCCTTCGGCTTGAGCAGTCGAAACAGTGCGCACTGAACACTTTCACACCCGTTTTGTCTCCTAAAGACTACTCAGACTAGCGCTGTTGGCGAATATTAAAGATGGACTAATATAGCAGCCTAACTTACCAAAACGCGTGGTCAACCACTACCAAAAATACAGCCGTATGGTTGGTTGATTCAACATCTCAGATTCATCGGAAATTCCGCAGGACAAGCAAAATTTGCAGTGGTTCCGCAGGATTCTGTTTACTATTACATAGGTGAAAATGTTGAAGGTCTGCACTTCTGCAGAACTTCCTTGAAACCTGGAACTTCCGCAGGACTTGCTATCAAATGCTGGGAAAAGTCCGAAATACCAGGTGGTTCCGCTGCACTTTGAGCTGCTGGGAATTCCGCAGGAAATGTGTTTTCTCATACAATGTTGTCTCGCCAACAGCTGTAGTGCATTGTCGAACATGCCTTCGTAGTGCAGTAGATAGTAAGTGAGTCTCGTTAATACAGCAAGGTTCCTCCCTTAGGTGTTTCTTTTGTTGTTCTGGTTCGGATTCTTCGGAACTCCCGCAGCACCTCATTCACTTCCACAAACGTTGACGAATTTCTGCAGGTAACCTGGGAGCTTTCCCAAACGTTTCGCGGAAGTTCCCGTCTGTCTGAGATGGAGATTCTTCCATGCCGAATTAGTATCCTCCAGTAGTAGCATTCCATTTTCTCGAAAACCCCGCAATATGCATGGTTCCACGGAAAATTTTGGGTAGATATTGCTTGCTAGCCCAAACAAAGTTTACCAACGTTTTCCCATCAATTCTCAGCTTCATACATACCATGTTCTTCATCCAACGTTATAGATCTAGACATGCTTTTGTCTTCTCGATTACATTGCTTTGCCGAATTTAGGGCTTATTCATAGTTTCCTTCTCTTGATTGTAATTTACGAATACCTTCAGTGTTTCAATGATAATGTGAAGTTGCTAGTAAAAATATTTTGAGAATGATGCTACGTGGAATTTCCATCAAATTGCCACCCACTTTTGCCATTGCTAATGTTTTTATCACTCGATTATCTTTGTGATATCGTTGAAATTACAAGCAAATTTTGAACTTTTTTTTCCCAAAAGTCTTGATTTCACTATATGAAGCTGTAAGCTCAGTTCAACTGATACTTAAGAAAACAAACTGAGCATCTTCCTCTCAAGTTTGTTTTAGAAACCGGCCGGCGAGATGATCCTCTCGGAAAGCACTTGATGTGTTTCTCAAACACTTCATAGTGCAGTAGCCATTATCGTCGGCCGAACAACATAGGACAGACACATTTGCCTTCGAGTTTCCTACAAGGGCTACAAATCTCAAAAAAAAATCCTACAAGGCGTGCGGTAATTTCTGTGTCCCATTCAGTGAAAAAACATTAAACATGTATGTGGTCTTTTGTCATTGTTAACAGCGCATGCTTCAATGTTTGATGAGGTTGACTCCTACTCTTACCTTTCTCGGCATCAGAGTCTTTACATCCTAATAGAATTGTCTTCTTTCTGCACTTCCACGACTTACAAAGATTTTGAATCTTCTATAGTTTTGGCTAGAGATTTTGAATCTTTTATAGTTTTGGCTAGAGATTTTGAATCTTTTATAGTTTTGGCTAGAGATTTTGAATCTTCTACAGTTTTGGCTAGAACTCCAATACTTTTTTTCAGTTTTTAACCTTAAAGTTGTCTGTGTTGATGCGAACGTCAGAAGCACAGTGTATCTGTCAAGCATATGGAGTTCCTCTCTTCATCTGACGCTGTTTGTGGCTCTTCTTGCGCGTTCATAACAAAATATGCTTTGTCAGTCCCACTTTACATATGTAGTCTGCCTTATGTTCTATCCAAGTGTTCTTCACTCTTTGTTCCAGCAAATCTCTGTTAGTTTAAGCAAATCTGATTACGTATCTTCTGTACTTCCGCTATTTTTCCCAAATCATAATCACTTCAAATTTCTCATTTGCGGTTGAAAATTACAAAGTAAGAAAATAGTATCAACTATCTTTCGTGATCAGAAGACATACAGGTATTCGTAATAGTCCTTTGTTTGACAAAAAAAGTTTAATGAACATACCTCGTTCGTGCCTACGGTATCTCACACAGCAAAGCTTACAAAATAAACTAAAAAAGGCCAAACCAATATATCTCAAACACAAAGGGTCGGTCATACATCACAAAATTTCATCGCCTCGCGATCAGCCGACAAGACAAATGTTCAAAACCATTTGCCGATCATCTTGCATTTCGATTGTGATAGTTTTCCTACGCGACTAATTGCGACTAACTATCACAACCGAAAAGCAAGATTATTGGCATGCACTGGACTCGTGACACCAATCATGTCGGGAAAATTGCAAGGCAATTGAATCGCGTGATGTATGCCCTGTCCTCAAGATTAGTCGCGAGTTATGAGTGAGGCCCTGGGCACACCTCACGCGATTTCAGTCGCAGCGCGATTTGGCAGTGATCCAATTGTTCACAACTCATCATAAGGGGTTCCTGAAAGTACGGAAGATAGATCATTTTATCAACCTTGGCGTTTATCTAGCGGTAAATAATCTGTAAGTAAAGTAATCTGCAGTGAACATTCTGTTGTTTGCAAAGCAGCTTATGGACTCTTATCCCTCTCAAAATAGCTCACCGCCATCACACCGAGCTGCTCTGTGCTCACTTTCATTGCTTTCTACACTGACCGGATGTTCTGCTCTCTTGCATCTGTGGTGTTCTTTACCCTTACTACGATAGTTTACATTTGTTCACGACCATTGATCTCACCGCGCGAGCAGAGGTTCAGGTAGATGAGGGTTATAAGTGTTTTATCACACTAACTGTTCGCAACTCAGAGATAGAGACAGATTACTTGGTGGGAAATTCAACCTGATCAACGTTCCTTACTTGCCTTTGAACCTTGCTATAGGCAACTTGTTCATATTTTGTCTCTTTCTCTTTCCTATTTAAGCGAATCCTCTTCTGTCGTCTACCGTATCAGTCTTCAATTTACAAGCATAGGCCATTTATCGGACGCAGAGACAGGGCGCCATTGCGACATCTCGTTCTCTGATTGAAGGCAGGGGCTCGGAAAGGATGCGAAAGCGACTTTTTGCACCTACACGACCTTCTGGATCTGCTGAGTCCGAGACAATGCTTGAAAAGTTAAAGACGTGCTTTTTCAGCGTTTTCCGATCTTAAAAAATGCTGAGGGGTCGGGCGAGGGATTCCCGCCAAAAACAGCGACTGGCGAGGATACTGTAACTCCACCCATTTTGGCGGCAGTTGGCTGATCGGCTCAGGCAGCCAATTGCGACTCAGTTGGCCATCGCTCGCCCATCCCCTTCAGCAATCTTCAAGACCGAGAAACGCCATAAAATGCACTTTTTCGACCTTTCAAGCACAGCCTTTGACTCAAGAGGGATGGATAGCTCGTAATTGCAATTTTTCCAAACCACTGCTTTTGAGCGCATTTTCATTCTCTTACCTTCTGTTCTCTCCCAAACGCGAAGTGTTTCAGTCGGACGCAAGCTCGTCCAGCCTCAATGCTAGAAAGTAACTCATGTGCTTTCTAAAGAAATCCTTCGCGCTCTCCCCTAGGTTTTGTCTGCAGAGATAAAAATGGGGAAAGAAGATTACTTCAAGTTTGGAATTTTGAGGCAAGCCCTTTAAAAATTCCAAAACTGTGCCATAAAATCCAAAACAGCCAGTGTCCTGGACTTTCTCACCTCCTCTTTCTAGCTGACCAAAACTCGTGCTGATTGAGCTGTTTTTAAAAAGATTATGATTCTTTAAGAAAAGAAGGCTACATTTTTGCCATTTTTCCCAAAAATCATGACTTTTCAAGGAAAGCTCGATCAGCGCGAATTTTACTCATCTAAAAGGAGATCAAAAGACTTAGGTTACTGACTCTTTTTTTTGCACAGTTCTGGGATTTTCAACGGGCTTGCTTCAAACTTCCGAAATCAAATTGATTCCTTTTCACGGCTTCATCCACGCAATCAGAGCTTTAGAGAGAGCAAGCAAGGTGCCATCAGAAAGTACATGAGTAGATCTTTCTAGACTTTTTTTGCCATGCAAGACTACCGTGAGAGGAAGAAGTTACGATTTTTTGGAAATGATGCGACAGAACTTTCGGTTCAACCTAAACAAAAAGTATTTTTTGAGTTGCAGGTTCCCTCTAAATTTGTCGTCAATTTGTCATCAAAAACATTTTTGGCTATACTTTTTCTCTCTTCTCGTTTCTTTAGCGCGCAAATTCTTCGTGATTATGGAGAGCAAAATTCCAATTGAGGTTTTCTGATCTATGTAACAAGACAACTAACACTCGGCTTTCGGCATTTATTTAACAGTAAAAAGTCGGGAAGTAAGCGTTTGCAGCGATTGTGCTGCTGTCTGCTAGCAGCTTATGGGCTCTTATCCCCTACATCACAGAATACAGCCATCGTACTGAGTTCTCGTACTCATTTTTGCTGTTCTTTACATTGACCAATTGTTCTGCCCCACGCTGCCAGCAAAGTCTACCCACCCTAAATTATTTTGTTAGGTCTTACCAAGAGCACTAGGTGCTACTGAGCGAAATGCGCTGGTAGATTATTCGGCGAGGTCAGTGTTCCTTGCTCTTTGTGCAATTTTTTCACTTTTGGTTTTCTTCCTTTTTGTCTAATCGAATCCTTCTGTCTCATGAGCTGCTTCAATGTAACAATCTGCAAATGTTATCTGTCTTATATCTTGTACATCTCAGCAAATTGCATCCTCCATTAAATTCTGTTTAGGCTAAAGATTACCGTGGGATGTATTCTTGAGGGGAATTCGCAATTGCAGGTGTTTTATACCATTGCTACCCTATGGCTAGCTCGTTAATCTGTCTATTGGACAACAATAGGGGTAGCCAACAACCACAGGTGGCTATTTTGGTGCGTACTCCAATAGCATACACTAACACCATAGAAAGATTGTCAATAGTTTTTTTTTATCCCTGCCAACTTTTCAGTTTTTAATTATGGACTAACAATAAGTTAATGTCGGTATTTTACCATTTCGCTCTGAAGCCATTGTCATTTTTACTTCTAAAAAAAAGGTTGAGGAGTAGAGGGAGGAGCAACAGGTTGTATCACTGCCTAATTTTTTTCTCTTCGGATAGATTGCTCCCTGGAAAAAAAACATATTTGTATCTGGATAAATTCAAGGTAGTTCGGGAAAATAGAGGAGACTTCTGGGATATCATTCGGTCTTATTGAAATCAATCCTATTTGTATGTCTCCTTTTCGTAAAATCTTTTTATGTTGTGTAGATGCTCTTCGATTTTGTTTAAGGCGTAAAGGTTTCTAAAGCCAAAACTATGGGCATAATCAAAGTGTTCTTTTAAATACTTGCTACGGCTTGAACAAAATTAAAGATATCAGTCCTATTTTTCAATATACCTGGGAAGTAATGTATAGGATAAATTATTTGAAAATTTTCCTTCGGGCTAATATACAGCGTTGAGCCGATCTTAGCAGATCACGAGAGGTGTCACATTTCAAAGCGCACACCGATGCAGAGGTGCGCTACTCATTGACCGAATAAACAGCTTCTGAAGAAGGCGCAAAACGCAGAATGCGCTCAGGGTCAGAGATGTGAGTCTGTTTTGCAATTATAACACAAGCATACGAAGTCTTTAGATTGTTTACAGAAGTACCCCTCAGCAGCAATTTACCCTTTCGATTTTCCCAACGACCGACACCGGATTTGCGCTCATTCATTAGTGCTGATTACGGCGCCAGGGGCTATGTAAATGCTTTGTAACCCTTTGATCCAAGCGGTGACCATTCTCACTGAGTTGACGCTTGAGTGACAGGTCCGTAAGGTGTTTGAGCACCTCGGAAAGTTATCCAAGAGGCGTAAATCCGGTGTTAACAGCCTTTGACAATGTAGCTGTGTCGGTTTGCGCTTTTGTGTGCTACTTCCGAAAATAATATTAAAGTACTAGCTATTGCCTAAAAACTTACTCAATCAACAAAATGCGTTGCTCTCGCCGTATTGCATCTCTCTCAATGGAGAAATCTTAAATTCTGTATTTAACCGATTTTCTGATTTTCACAGATCTTAGAACACACAACCTAGAATTCTGTTCATCCACAAAAACCATTTTCGATCCTCTTTGTAGCGCGCAATGATAAGCGGTCACAGTTCCATTTTTTAAAATCCTGCTAACATTTTCACCAGTAGAACTTAAATTCTTAACCTTTAGTTCCATCATTCACCTGTTTTTGAACAACAGAATGAAGTTCGTATCGCAAATATAGCCAATCATCAAAGATGAAACGTATGAAAAAGTTCTGATGAGCGGGTTTTGTGAAAATCTCACTACTAAATGAAGTTTTGCGCAATTGGCGAAACCTCAAAATTCCTGACTATTTATACTAGTGCTAAGCTCATTCTTTTTCCTTATCCATTTCCACTTATTTATGATGAGTTACACATTCGATGCAGAGAACTATCTATCATATGTAGAACTCTGCTACGCCGAAAAAGTCTGAGTTCTAAACATGGAGTTTATCTATTATATGTTAGCTCTAAAATGTTTTTTTTTTGCGTAGTGACCTAGTGTACTTTCTCAGAACTTTGCTCTTGTGCTTTTCTCGCATAGTTTTATCCTTTTAGAGAAAATTTGCTTAGTTTCGTCGTTGCATCTAAATCGCTGCAAGTTACCCAGTAGAACCGAATCTTACCAGCCAACTGAATTAGAAAAACTGCCTTGAACATGTTTGCAAAAACATGCAGATCTTTATCGCTAGCGCATTTAGCGATGAGATGAACATCACACTTCAGTCTTCGAGTTTATCCAATCTTTTTTGCATCGAGCAGGTTAGTTCTCATTCGATTAGATTTCTCGAGTAGCCGGCTTCAATATCTCAACATCTTTGGTATTCTTCTGTAGAGTTGCGTCTTTCTTAGTAAACCAAAGTCGCTGGTTGTCTAAACCTTGTCTCTTGCAATTCTGTGCAATGCCAATCAATGCCATGCAAGACGATCTCAGATGACGTCAGAAGACGCTAAATTGAGATTTGTAAAGATTATTTACGACGTTCTATGAAAAAATCTTGATTTCAAAAACACCTTGATGATTTGGAAAATCCTAAAATTGCAGTAATGCCATCATTTAAAATTTTACCAGTTTGTTGGCATATGCTACATCATGCTACACCTAATCATACGGATATGCCGCGACCTCAGCCTCTATATTATTCATTTTCGATCCGCATATGACCCATCTTATGCGCTTGCACAGCCATTGATAATCTCGCTGGTCTTCTTTGATCTCTACCAATGATTATCCTCAGCTTTGAGCTTTTTCCGCATTTACCCGCATCTATAATTAGGGAGAGGGCGGGCGGCACAATAACGCCTCACCTCGCTCCACCTCTATCCGCATGCCTTATTTGTGATACGTTTACCATATTCTGCCTATTAGTAGTATGATTAGTCACAAAATACGTTGTATCTAGATGTTAGCAGTACTAATTCTGCTACCTGCTACATTGGCAGAATCATTCTGGATAACCGCCGAGCTGTTGCGGGTAGATTGGAAGGAAGGATGTCTTACCACTGCCGGCTGCTCTCAGCCCAGATTCAAGGTTAAGATGACTGTGGCTCATATATCCTTTTCTTTGAATCCGATTGAGCACCTTTAGATACTTGAAGACATGCTACCAAATTCGGAAAGGATCTCTATAAGCTGGCCGGTCTCGGAGCATTTTGTGCAGGTAGGAAACCATCAGTGTAACCAGATCAACATTGCCATGGTCCAGTAAGACCAGAATCTTATTTGATGCAGCTTTTGGAAGACCAAAGCAAAAAAATATTGTATTTCTCAGGCTTGCGCGTATGTTTTATATCGTTACGCCATCTATGCGGCAACTTTGTGAATTAGTGCAATTAGTCAGTCAATCAACATTTGCGCAAGTGGGTTCGAGAAGTTTGTTGAGACAATGTCACGCTCAATTGTAATGACTAGTCTTTTTACTTTGTAACTGTGATTTGAATCGAATAGAATAATATGAGGAAATTCTCAGTATTTTTCAAATTTGGGAAACCATCACTACTCGTCCACTACCTCGATCCTATATGCTTCCATTTAAGGATGCTTCACGACCATTTGTGTCGTACTGGGAGAACGGTAATCCTCAGGATGTGACCCTCTCGTGCCAGATTGTTGGCAGTGACCCCACCTACGGTTTTCCGAGAGTTTGTGATCAAACTCCATCCATCCGCGTTTTTCAAGATGAGGTCATCAAAGTTTTG
Organism: Cylicocyclus nassatus; assembly: GCA_958299035.1. NCBI lineage: Eukaryota > Metazoa > Nematoda > Chromadorea > Rhabditida > Strongylidae > Cylicocyclus > Cylicocyclus nassatus. The sequence continues at coordinate 24,214,174 of CATQJL010000223.1, forward strand.
GTAATTATCTTATTACTAATTTTTATCCTTTGTCAGAAAAGCCAAAATTAGTTTTTTTTGAATGATCTCAAATGCTATGATCTGACACTTGCAGGGCCGGGACAGACGTCATCAGGACTTGACTACCATTGCAATACCGGATGAGGAGCTGGGCAAGAGGCTAATCGAGGCTCGAGCGAAATGTTTCAACGCCACTATTGCTGCGCAAAAGCATATAGAGAGGTGCCCATGGTGCCCCGATCCATCGCATGCGCTCTTTGAGCAAGAGGTTAGTAAAAGGACTTTAAGGAATAATACTTATCATTTTAGACTTCTATCTGCGTTTCCTCAAGACATACATTTTTTTTTACAAAATCTGCTCATACATTTTCTTTACATCGTCACTCTGAGTATAACTAAAATCGAAGTTTTGTAGCTCCCAGAAGACGCTCCTGCTCCCGCGTTGTCGACATCGATTCTCGCACAATTACAAGAAGACGAGATATTACGCGTCTCCGTTCTAGTACTGGCCGTGATTGCAGTTTCGGTATCGCTAGGCTTCGCTTGTGCTCTAGTTGCTTTCCTTCAACAAAAAAGGTTTGTGAAGTAGCTCTTGATAACAGCCCACGTCATTCTTTTTTTTGTCCTTCTGCGTAAATCACATCAAATTTTCAAGCACTTATCGCCGTTCCGTGAAACCACGCTACCGACCATTTTCTCCGTCTACCTGCAAGGTGGCTGAAGACGAGAATAGGTGAGTACTCATTCTTGCGGATACTTGTTATAGGGTTCGCCGTGAGTGTTGAATGCTAGTGTGACCCATATAAAAAGAAGAAATGGAAGTCCACATTAGAATTGCGAAAGAATATCCCAAATTTGCTAACAAATTTCACACAACCGATGTCAGGGCTAAGAACTAGGCCGGTTACGTACCCCCTGATTCAACTGGATTGGCGGCTGGAAGGCGGGGCTTCGTGACCTAGTTAAGCCTAGAGAATGATTAAAGAGCACGAACGCGAGAGAGCGCAGACTGCATCGCGGGCGCGAGCAGTCTGCTCTCTCTCGCTTTGTGACCCTTAATTAGGTCACAAAGCCACGCCTTACATCCGCCAATTCAACTTAATCAAAGGTTAGCTTTCTTGGCTCCCCATATATTATCGCCCTGCATACGTCGCAGAAATGATTAACAGAAATGCATCACTTCCTTACTTTAGCTACAACAGATGCCCATAGATAACTCGCACAATCAGCTATCCTTTTGGTTCTAGGTACGATATGCCTTGGGGATATACGCGTCCGTTTACCCATTGGCCGTGCTCATCTTCGAAATCCGAGGCGACGACAACATCGCCGCTTGACTCGACGTCTTCAATAGCAGCGCCGTATAGCTTTCGATCCGGATTTACGATACCTCAAACGCACCTCTATCAACACATCTCTCCAAACTCCTCTATAGGACCGGTACATGACTCTTGACTGCGGTTCGTCTAGAAATTCCGTACTAATCTATCGTAAACCTTCGAGCTCAAAAGAGTCACAATCACTCACTCGCTGTATACGGGTACAGTTCATCCGGTATTTCATGAACGTTTAACACTTTCTCTTTATCGAGTTTGTAGTCATAGTTTTTTGTTCCTTGTTAACCTGCCAATCTTATGGTTGAGCCTTGGTGGTTTAGATTGTTTATATCGATACATTTAAATGTTTGTAAATAATATAATACAATTTATTGCATTCTCCAATTTTTTACAATGGTTCTATCTCAATTATTTTGAACATGGTAGCATAGCCCCGAGACAGCTAATCTCGATAATGCAAAGTAACTGCATAGCTCGACAGTCTCTAGAAGTAAAAGTGAGAAGAGAAGAGATGAGAGCGGTTTTAGGGAGGAATTTGGTATATTATATGAAGAAAATTATTTACAAGAAACTCATCATTTGGCTCACCAAGAGTATAATCTCGGCAGTAACAAAAGTCTTTTTGTACAAATATATCTTTAGTCAAAAGTCACGATTGGATGGGATCTCCGCAAAGGTTTACTAGGAAAATGAGAGTTTTTCAAGGCTTATTTCAAGCGTCATGAGCAAACGACTTTTTGAATTGAAAATATCAAGCGGAAAAGATTTCGAAGCTCTTAGCTTTCCTAGCTTTTCTTGCAAGGTTGCAACCGCTACAATAGTCCGTTGCTGAAGGGATGCAAGTGCTGCGTCTACTTTGCAGAATTAAACGTTGAAGGCTAGGCAAAGTATCTGGCTTTTTATGTGCGAACGATTGAGCATTCTTTGGCCACTTCCTCGGCCCATATTTATTGATTTATTTATTTATTGCATGAATTCAACCAATGCCAACAACAAAAGAATAGTATGAATAACAAACCAAGAACACATGCACAGAACGAAATCCTGTGAGGATCAAAGTTATAAAACCTCGATAGTATCAACGCTGCTAATGGACTGTAGATAACTCTTTAGAACCGTCTTAAACTGAGATAGCTTTGGCGGAAACATACCCTTCCTAATTAGTCTATCCATGTCACAAACTGTACGACAAGTGAAAAAGTTTCTCCGTATCCCTAACCTTGCCCTTAGAATGACCAACTTCCTGAGTCCTCCCCTAGAAATGGACACTCTTAGTTGGAAAAAAGGTTTTGAAATCCAGACCACACTCACCAAATGCAATCTTGTGCGCCATAACTAGGTCGAATTTACGTTTCTTCTATAAGCAAGTGAGGAAGCTCCTGTCCCAAAGCTCTTGTTGCGAATCTTCCCATTGGGTAAAAGATAGTATTTAAAACCAATCTTACGTATCATAAGTTTCCTAGTGAAACTATTCTGAATTTTCTCAAGGTAGTTTTTGGTTTTGCGCATACTTGGGTTTTACACAACTGTTCCGTATTCCAACATAGGCCTGATAAATGACTTGTATGCTGCTATGAACATAGCCGTATCGTTACTTGAAAACTCTGAATAAATTATGTATCGCTGCGGTAGCTTTGTCTGCAATCATTTCGCAATGTCGCTAAAATAAAGATTGCTGGTCACTATGAACTCTAGGTCTTGTATTTTTGTTACTTCCCGGAGAGGAACTTCACACAAGCTGTATTGAAAATTTGGTTGCAGCCACTAGGTCCAGCATGAAACGCTTATATGTCCCTAAAGATAGGCAATGACCACCTTTGCGACCATTTATATACTTCATTGAATGCATTCTGTAGCAAGTTAAGGCCAGATTCATTCATAATAACAGTATACAATTTGAAGTCGTCAGCAAAAGCACTACATGAGACTCCTAAGCCTATAGGAGTATGGGGAAGTTCATAAGTATAAATATTAACGAAACGGGTGAGAGACCACCTTGCGGAACGCCGCTACGCATCTTTCTGGGTCTAGAAAAGCAGAATTTACTCGCACGAGAAAAGAGCTGTCTCTAAGGAAGGCGTCAATCCAAGCAATAATGCAAGGATGTATGCCGACCATCTTCAACTTTAGCAATAGCTTATAGTGAGGTACCTTGTCAAATGCTTGAAGTAATCAAGATAAATGACATCGATATTGAATCCATTGTCAAAATTTTGTGTCCAGTCGTTCAAAGTCTGCAACATGGCCGTCATGGCAGTGTTTGACCTTTGAAAATTGTGTTGGAAAGGTGAAATAATTTTGTTTCTCTCCAAATGTTTAACAATGTATTTCTTCAATGTCTTTTCAAACAATCGAGCAAATAATGACGTCATACTGACCGGTCGATAATTACTAGGAGAAGTAAACGGTCTTCTCTTAGGGATTGGTGTAACATAAGAAGTGCGCCATTTATTTGGCACTTTTGCTCTCATGAGACTGAATTAACATATGAATTAAAGAGGTCCGGCTATGGCATGCGCAATTGATTTTATGAATTTCAATGGTAGGTCATCAGGAGTAAGGGATTTGAAGTTAGGCCAAGTGATCAGCAACTTGTAAATTTCATTGTTATGGAACCAGGGTACTTCTTTTATTACAGGAAAACACGACGTAGGCTGACTGTGACTAACAGGATCACTTTCTTGATATGACTTTTCGAAAACATCTGCAAATAGCTCTGCTAATTCATAATCGTCAGATACTACAGCCCCATCGTTCGATAAGATTGTGCTAATTTCTTTTTTGTCTTTAAGTCTAGAATTGATTAGCTTGAAGAACAGAGACTTTCTGCCAGACGCAGCAATATTTTTTCTACAGAACATAGGTACGACGGGGTGATCGGGGTCCCTCGAAAGTGAAGGGTGTCCCAGCTGATTTTGACCTCCAAAAGTGAAGGGTGTCTGGAAAGTGCCGGCGTCGACCGGGGGGGGGGGAATCGAAAAAATTTCAAGCGTCGACCGGGGGGAGGGGTTGAAAAAATGGTGAAAATTATAAAATTATCCAGTTTGAATGGTCAAATTCTCTAAATTGGATTTGTATGAAATATAATTAGTGAAATGTTTATAAGTACTTTTGTTTTGAATTTATATAAATATTATTTCATTTTCATACACCATTTTTAAAAAAATCCTTTTAAGAAAGTGTAAAATACTGATTAAGCATCCAAATATGCTCTATTTTCTGATTCAGTGAATTTGATGTTTTCTCTTCTTGGCAAAGTGACAGATTTTTCAAAATGCAAAGCACGTTTTTTAATATCTTGCAAATCTTTCGCGAGAAAAGCTGCGCTCAGATGCAAGTTTGACTTGTAATGTTTAAGCATGTAGCAGAATTTGAGTGTCGTTGCAAATTTGAAGTTGACGAACTTCTCATTCAGTCGCTATAAATTGAAACGATTTTTTTTTTGTTTTGTCAGTAGGAGCAGTGAAATTTTCTTCGTCAAAAAACTTTTCGTAATGTAAGTTAGACAGGTTTTGACACCCATTATAATCGAAAGTGATATCTGAAAAAGTTCCTTCAATCTTGTCTCTACTTCATGTCTGTCTCATGTCAAGCTTGGGGTTGGGAATAAATTCCTTCATTGCAATATGCGATAAAGCGACAACCAGAACTGGTGGAATTTCGCGAATTGTGGACACTTATAAGCCTTACTGGAACATAGTTTCAAGGGTTGTTTCATTCTACCAATCTTTCTAGCCTCACCATTGATTCCAAATTTTTCTAAAATCCTTGCATCAAGATGGAAAGTCTAAGTCGCAAGCGAACTTCGGAATAGCTCAGTCTGCCTAAAACTTTATATATTAGGACGTTCCGAAAGTAATGTCGCTTTTTTCAAATGAAAGCCACATTTCATGGAAACAAGACTTTCAAAAGTTCTTAGAAACATTCGATGCAGCATTTCATCTCTTTCAAATGGATGTATTAGGTTGTCCGGAAATTAATGTCCGTTTTGAATTTCAACCGCAACAACTCATACACTTTCCATTCCTGAATAGCTTTCAAGGTATCATTCGATAGAGCAAAGCAAGCTCTACAAGATGGATGTCTTGCCTTAGCAACAGCTCTGATCCACCTCGAGTTTCGGGCCAAAAACTAAAAAGATTAAACTGTCCGAAAAATCAAGAAAAATCATAATTCAGTTCGTAAGAATTCCTCAAAAATTCTAACTTGCTCACGTAAACACTATCCACATAAGACATATATGTACGCTATTGCCGTATTTTTTCCTCTGTTAGAAATCGAAAAAACGAAAATTTTCATGCTTTTGCAAAAATGATGCTGTTTCGTTCCCATATAAGTAGATGTATACTACACATCTGTAGAAGTAAAAACGTGGATTTTCAGCTTTTTACAAGCTTTGGTTCTCGAGAAATTTGAATTTTAGTTTGGACCACCTGACTAATGAAAGCTAAATTCGATATTTCTCGAGAACTAAAGCTTGTAGAGAACTGAAAATTTAGTTTATACTTCTACAGATTTGTAGTACACATCTACTTATGTGGGGACGACACAGCATCACTTTTGCAAAAGTATGAAAATTTTCGTTTTTCGATTTCTAACAGAGGAAAAAATACGGCAATAGCGTACATATATGTCTTATGTGGATAGTGTTTACGTGAGCAAGTTAGAATTTTTGTGGAGTTCTTACGAACTGAATAATGATTTTTCTTGATTTTTCGGGCAGTTGAATCTTTTTAGTTTTTGGCTCGAAAGTCGAGGTGGATCAGAGCTGTTGTTAAAACAAAACGACCATCTTGTAGAGCTTGCTTTGCACTATCGAATGATATCTTGAAAGCTATTCAGGAATGAAAAGTGTATGACTTGTTGCGGTTGAAATTCAAAACGGACATTAATTTCCGGACAACCTAATAATTTCACTGCATAATATTCAGGCCCGTAGTAAACTACCGTCAGGGCATCTCCCCTGAGGCGGACCGGAGTTGATATCTTGGCGCCTCAGTCCAGCATCCGGCGGGCTATTGATCTGGATGCAGATCGCTTCCTGGACATTATAATCAAGTCCGTTCTTGAAAAAAGAACCACTTGAGCTGGTTTGGTTAAATGGGTAAGCCATTGGAATTACACGCGCGCGGCCGTGGTTCAATTCCGCCTAGCGACGCAACTTTTGCTGCATCGCCGGGCAATCTTTGATAGCGGCCACTATCCAATCGATGATGACCGCTATCAAGGATTTCGCCTAGCAAACGTAAAGATAAAACAAAAAAACATTTCGTTACGAAAATTTTGCGACAAAACGAAATGGTTGCAACGTGAATTTAATAAAATGAACAGCTGAGTCCTCGTTTTGGACAGCTTTGAAAAAAACCAGTTAAGTTTACAAAAAAGAGAAGAATTTGTTTTTTTCTGTCTTACTCGCCAAAATCAGCTGTTCATCGATCCTCTCCTTTTCGGGCGCGGTTGTGCAACTTTGCGCCGATTTTGTCTGCATTTTTAGGCAAAGTGGTGTGTATTGTAAGTTACTCAGGAGCAACTTACGACGATTTTCTCTGCGTTTCCTCTTAAGCACACTATTTCTGGACATCATCGCTCATATCATCTCCCATGACCCGGCAGGGGAGCTCATCTCCCTGCCGAACTTCACCTGAGGCTCACCTCTCAGGTGACCTTGCATCCCTATAGCATGGGGATATGGGCGGTCGTCATTTTACTGGCAAAACCTCACATGAAGGTCTCAGGGGAGATCATCTCCCATGATCGAGCTTTACTACGGGCCTCAATGACCTTTTGAGAAATTACCAAAACCTGCGACTCATGCTTTTTGCCATGGTTAACTTTGGTTATTTTTCTAATTTTTCGTACCTTTCTCCGAAGAAGTACAAATGACAGGTAGATAGAGCAAATCCTATAGGACATAGAAGAATTTTTTTCTTTTCCTTAGCTTGCTTCTTAGAGTTTCTGGAATCAATTTTTCAGTGCCACCAAATTCCATATTTGATCAACTCAAACCTCCTAGAACAACAAACGGCAAGCAACTCGGATGTCATTCGCAGCTTTTCCTCCTCTTTCTACCACTTGTTTTTTGTTTCTGATTCATCAAGTTCTCCGGAATAAAATCACCATAATTCAGGTTTTTCAGAGCGCCTCCAGGCTGTACCCGCTTTTTTCGAAAGTTGCTAATCTGGAGCGGTGAATGCTCATCTGGTTTGTAAAATTAGTGTCAAACCATGATCCATCTTTGTAAGTCTCAAAATCTGAAGATTTATTGGATTTTGATGTATTTGTGTCTAAGACGAGCTTGCTCAAGTTAGATGATTACAATGAAAAATTTCTACAAAAATCATGACGAGCTCTGGAAAGTAGCAAAAAGTTGTGCTGTTTCCTATAGGGTTTGCTCTATCGATCCGTTACTTGGACTCCTTCCGAGGGTTGTTATAATAATTTATAAAGTGAAACTTGGCCTTCTCAGAGAGCATGGGTCGCAGATTTTGATAATTTTTCGAGACGTTATCAAAGTTTATGCAGCGATTATGTAACCATTAGAAAGAGAATGAAATGCTGCCTCGAAAGCTACCAGAATCTCTTACAGATCTTTGCTCCACGAGATGCGGCGTACGTTTGAAAAAAGCGACATTACTTTCGGAACGACCTAATACTATGAGTTTAGAGTGTATATACTAGGTCATTCCGAAAGTAATTTCGCATTCTTCAAATGGGCGCCACATTTGATCGAACAAAGGTTTCTGAGAGATCCTGGAAGCAATCGATGCAGAATTTCATTCTCTTTGTAATGGTTACGAAATTGTTGCAAAACAGTCAATGAGCTTTCAGAAAATAAACAAAATCTGCAACCTATGCTTTTTGAGATGGTCAAGTTTCCAATTTTTTAAAACCTTCGTATCAATCCACAGAAGGAGTTCAAGTAACGATTCGATAAAGTAAACCTTATAAAATTCAGCACTACTTTTTTCTCCTCTCCGTAGCTTGTCATACATTCTTAACAGAATTTTGAGTGATGCTACCGATTTTCATACTTGAGTAGCTAAATCCTCGTAGAACATCAAAGGGAGAACAGCTCGAGTACTATTCGATACGCATTTTCTCCTCTTTCTAACGGGTGTTTTTTTATTTCCGATTCGTTCAGTTTTCGGGGATAAAATCATCACAATTTATTTCTTAAGGAACCCCAGGCTGTACCTAAAAAACTCGAAATTTGATATTTCAGACCCGTAAACTCTCACTTGCTTTGTAAAGTCACTGCTATCTCACAGTACCATCTTTGTTGTCTCAAATTCCGAAACATTATGATGTTTGATGCGATTGTGGGTGAGGTGGGCCTGCCAAAATCTGATGGTTCTGTTGAAAAATCTTTCAAAAAATTACGGCGAGCTACGAGAAAGGGGAAAAGTAGTACTACATTTTATAAGGTTTACTCTATCGAATCTTCAATTGAACTCCTTCTGAGCTGATATGAAGGTTTTAAAAAATTGTAAAACTTGACCATCTCAAAAAGCATAGGTCGCAGGTTCTGGTTATTTTCTGAAAGCTCATTGACTGTTTGGCAACAATTTCATAAGCATTAGAAAGAGAATGAAATGCTGCATCGAATGCTTCCAAGATCTCTCAGAAACCTTTGTTCGATCAAATGTGACGCCCATTCGAAAAAAGCGAAATTACTTTCGGAATGATCTAATATTAGACTGCAAAATTTCACATTTATAGCTCACACCCGAAATCATGAAATTTAGGATAAAATCAGCGAAAATATCTCTCTCATTGATAAACCTATTTGCATTAATTTTGAAGGATTCCAAATCTTATTAGAGTTTCTGATACATCCTTGTTTGCATCCTTTACCTCAACATTCTACCAAGCCTTGCAACTTTTTCAAATAAATGAGTCTTTTTTTGAGTTTTGCAATGTTCGAGGTCTTCCAGAAACTCGATAAGCTATCTAGTTTCCTTTTTATTGTGATCTTTCAAAACTCAAGCAAAGTCACATTACAACTTTGAATTTTTTTCAATATGTCTTAGAGATTCATCATCTTTTCCTGACCTCTAAAAAACTCTCATCATTTTTTTTCAATAGAATCTTAATAGATGCTACCCATCATGCTTGGTCCACCATCTTTGTAAAATAACGAGCAGATCGGCTGTGGCTCGATGCAGCTATCTCTCCTCTTTCTAATGGGCATTTTCTGTTTCTAATTCGCAAGTATTCGGAATTAAATTAACATAACTCGTGTATTGGAATGCGCCATGAACCCCAGCGCAAAAATTCAAATTTATTTTTTTAGATCCGTAAACTCTTATTTGTTCTACAAAATTGATGTTGAATAATAACACTATCTTGTAGTATCAAATTCCGAAGTTTTTCTGGTATTTGATATGTGTGTGTCTGACGCGGGGCTGCTAAGAACCGCCGATTTGAGCCGAGAAAATTTTGAACAAAAATATGGCAAGCTACGGGAAGGAGGAAAAAGCTGTGCTGTTTCCTCTAGGGTTTGCTCTACTTATCAGTTACTCGGACTCCTTTGGAGAATTGGCATAAAGATTCAGAACAATGGCAAAGCTTCTCAAAAAAGCATGTTTGGCAGAGGTTGACTTCTAGGAGCACGCTGGTTGAGCGCAGCGAAATTGTAAGTAATTGAAAAAAGTGAATTGATGCAGAATGCTACCAAGATCTTCTAGAAATTTATTGTTACCTCGACTGTGGCGCTTGTCTAAAAATGCAAAATTGCCTTCGGACCGACCTAATGTTTTTACGCCACTTCCTAGATAGCCCAGATAAAGCGCTCGGGCTGTCGCTACTTTTATATGACATTAATGGGTTTTGAATCTGGAAATTTTGATTCGCCCTAAAAGACAAATTGCAACAATACCTGAAAGAACAATTTGAAACGATCTGCTTTGGCTGAGCTAATTGGTTGAGTTTGAGCCATCTAACTACACCCAGTTGCACCTCATCGCCACGTTGAGGCAGCAGACCTATGACGGGCTGTAAAGATATGTAGATTAACTTGTGGGTGTTACTGTCTACAGTGAATTTACTGATACTGCACAAAAATGCCGAAATATGCAGATGAAGCCGGTAGAAACAAGCATCTACTTTCTTTATACTGCTTCGATGCATCTAATTTCTCAGGAATCAAAAATCAACATCTGATCAATCTGGTTTTTTTAGAAAACTCCATTTTTTCTCTTAGGTCTTATGACGGCCATTGCTGCAACGAGTGCCGTTTTGATTTTTCAGGTAACAAGATTATATGGTGTAGTTCTATGGTTATAATGGTACAACAAATGGGAAGAAAATGCCGCGCTGTTTCCCTCAACTTTTTCAAAGAAGCTAGATAGAACTCCGGACGGTAGCATCGTTACGAAGGAGGTGTTGATTTGATTTTCATGCATTAACAGGGGAGAAGTTGGTATGCACAACCGCAAAGAATAAGAAAACTTTTATAGACTGTGTCACAATTATTTGCGCGTGTATCATTAAGCGCCATACGAACATAAGACGGCTCAGCCAGCGGTCAAGCTTGATATTGTTTTCTTGGCTTTACAACATTGTTTCCTAGTTGAAAGAAGTATTTTTCGGTAAAAATTCATAATATTTCTCTGACTTTGTCGCGTGCTGCACGCGGGTAGAGGCCTACGAAATTGCCCAGTATGTATCTTTTTAGTGATCGCTTCTCTCAGGCAGGTTTTTCTCTGTATAATAGAGTGGCTGACTCTGTTGCAGAGTGAAGGTGCTCAAGTACTACGGCACTGTCTTAGCAAAGTATTTTACGCTGAATTTTTCTGCAAACATGCTGCACAATGCTTTATTTTATCTTATCACAAGAAAAAACAGGCATTGAGGAAAAGACTGCTTGTTGTTTTACCATCCAAAGTCCTCGCATGCATGTTCTAAGTCCGCGAACATCTCTGAGCACATTTCTAGGCATTGCGCCTTCTTGGGACGCTTGCCGCCCAACCAATGGCTGTTCGGATGGCATCTCTTGCAACAGAGTTCAATGCTGAAACACAAAATTCTTGTTTCGCATTAGGACAACGTAAATTCAGCTTACGTTGCAGCATTTGTTAGCGCTAAGGAACAAGCTCCCAGGAGGAAAACGAAAAACAGGAAATTCATATTTGTTTTCAGCAAAATGAGTGTGCTCTACAAAGTTCTGATTAGTTCTTGGGTTTATTTATACTGATACGCGAGGGAAGACGACAGTACAGAGTTTGTGACTGATTAAGTTTCCTTTTGAGAGACATGGATACTTGAGAAGATAAATTGAAGCGAACTTGCGATTAGAAGGTTGGGAAAGTTCAATGAAAGCTGCACTGCGTTTGTAACGAATGAGCTGATGTGTGGGTACTCGTGATTCAGTCAATATTCCACTGTAGTGGTAGAATTCGTAATGACTGAACTGTTGTCTTTCTCTTTTGACATGCAGACTGTCCACTCTTCGACATCAAAGAACAAAAATGCTTGCTGATGAGAGCAAAAGCTTTCTCAACAAAGACTTGAAATATTCTTCGTAATCTAGAGCACAAAAAAATGTTATTCGCAAAATGAAATCTCTGTAAGTTCTTGAGAAATTTATTTTGATCATCAATTGCCATCACCTTACAACTTACACAAGAATCGCTCTGTTTGAAGAGAGCTAGAGGTGAAGTGGATCAAAATACTCCTTTCCCTCCCGCTTCAAACATAAATTCTTATATATGGAATGTACAAGTACCGTAATTGAAGGTGGCACTTGTAAGCGGAGTACTGGCCGTTATTTATAGATTGATAAAAGTTTTCGAGCTTCTGAGATTTTCTCAAACTGCTATAACTTTGAGCTGTTTGTGAGGTGCGAGTTCTCCTGCAGGGACAATGTTCAGCCTATCTTCGAAAAGTAGCCCTTGAACATTCCCCCCCCCCCCCTCCCTCAAATACAAGATTGACTCAGAATTAGGCCTGTTTCTGCAGGATTGTAACAGGCATAATCAAAGCTGAAGAGATCATATGTAGTTGCTGGGCAGCTATTACTGCTGCTTTGATGATTTTTAGTATTTTTTTCAAAAAGTGTGAGATGCTGACCAGTTTGCTTCCAAACCTCCATTCTCTAATTCAGCGAATTTGAAATTTTCCATTTTTGGCAAAGTAAGTCAAATGTTTCAATGTGCACAAGACGTTTTTTAATATCTCGCACATCTTTTGAGAGAAAAGTTGGGCTTAGATGCAAGTTTGACCGCTTGTAATATTTGCGCATATAGCAGAATTCGAGTGCAGTTGCAAGCTTGAAGTCGACGAACTCCCCATTGAGTCACTTTAGATTGAAATTATTTTTTTGTTCTGTGAACACGGACAGTGGAATTTTCATCGTCGAAAAGACTTTTTTATGTAAATTAGACAGGTTTTGATACCCATTCCAATCAAAAGTGATATCTGAAAGAGCTTCTTTGCTCTTTATAACCTCAGAAAAAGTGTTGGAAATCAAAAAACGGCATCGGACTTTTAACTCATATTCAAATGAGCTTTTTTCGCATCGCAACAAAAACAAACTCTGGATTTTCCAAAAAGATTTTTTCATTCGCCCAAAGTTTTATTTCGTAAAGAGCACTAGATGCAATTTGCATCTTGTAAGAAAAAGCATCAAAAAAATCTTTTATGAATTCAGTCTCTTGTGCTTAGGTTCAAAGGCAATTGTAGCCTTATTGAATAAGTGAAAGTGTAAATATAGTTCTAAGATTGCTATTGCAAAACTAGTCTCTGTTGGAACCAAGGAAACATAAGGAAAAGAGAATTTATTGAGTGACTGTCGGATCTAGCTGCAGTTGATATATATACTGTGTTCGTTATTCCTATGATTTGTGGTTTTTGTGACGTACTCAGAAAAAAACTTGGATTATAACAGATATTGTATGCTTTGAATCTAAAGAAAACTTAAGTTAAGCTACTTAAAAGTGGTACTAAACCCATTGCATCGTTAATCTTCTCATTTTCTTTGGCCAAAATCGAAGCTTAAGATAAGTAAATCCGTTTGTTTTCTTTGCACCGTGTACAGAAAAGTTCTCTGTCTTGCTCGAATCAGCTCTATTCCAAATTCTTTGCTACAGATGCTGCTAAATCTCCTGTATAGTAGAAATGCTTTCATCGAAAAAAGACTTACCTTTAAATGCTTTCATCGGAAAGAGACCTATCTTTCTATGAAGATTAGTTAATCGAGCCATCGAAAAATTCCTATATGTGAACTGACTCGTTCACATCGCTGCCTGTTTAGCGGCTTTGAATCCCTAGCATTTTTATGTTCGTTGGGAAATTTTGTACAGCAAGTGATGCACAAGTCTCATACTGCTACAGTCTTTGATCTATTTGTGCTAATGGGAGCGAGAATAAGCTGCAATGAAAAATTTGAAACGCATTTCATTCTCACAGCTAAAAATTACAAGAAGCATCAAGGAAGCACCATTAATATCATTTGTCTTTCCAAAATAGAGTGTCATTACCCAATATCACAATTATATCGATAGAACAGTCGATTTACTCACTTAAATCAATCAAAGTATTATGAAATGTAATAGCAAACTTAGAGGATAGGCGTATCAATGGAAATCACCCTTGAAGCTGGAGATTTGTACAAATGCACAACGCATGAAAGAGGCGTCTCTGGTCTTGGGAGACCACCGAAACATTGAATATACACAAAGCAGCACAATGTGCAAAGTGTCATTAACTTCCACAAACTCAGATTTTAGTACGCACATATCAAAGCGTTCACCTTGCGCATGACTATGTTTGCCACGACCGTTCATTGAACAGTCTAACCTAGTTTATCAGTTAGCTAAATCAAGTAAGAGCCTTATGGGATGTTTTGATGTGGTAGGTGTTGCCAAGCAAGCAATACGATGTAATCTCAAAACTTTTTGAAATACACTTATGCTGAGTTTATGCTGATCCGCATGTTCCGGAACAGTACAGCACAGCGCTTGAATTGCGCGCTTGCTGGAACTGTTCCGGAACTTGCGGACCAGTATGAACCCAGCCTCATAAAATTATGATGCACCAGTGAACAAAAGTTGTTTGGATTATCCGATTTTGCTGCAAATAAACCTACGAGAACATACAAACATAAACATATGGAAGAAACAGGCAAAGCATGCAAACATATCTACCTTGGGATGTGAAACGTTGGTTGTGACGAAGGTAGTCTAACTTTTTTTGAATTCTGGTTCTCACTCCTCTGTTTATCCTTGAGAATTTCCCGGTTGAATTTTACCCTATGGTCTGCAAAGGCTACCTGTCTTCTGAGTGTATGTGCAATGCACTTCTTGTCTTCAGAGCACTAGGTAAGGCACTCTTTTTGTCTCCATAGATGTATAACAACACAAATTCCTAGTGACAAGGAACTATTCTGTTGATTAATAGAATAAAAATGAAAATAAAATTTAAACTCCGCTTCGTCCCTACCCTTAGACGGAGTAAATGAATTATTAATAGCCCTCCCCGGAACTTCTCAGTAAGGAAGGAGGGCCAACTTAAGTAAATTTAAAATATACTTACCTAAATTGCTTGTGTCCTTGTCCGGTGATGGCGTCCTGGGGTGAAATGGGTGGGCATAAAGGGTAACAACGGCCGTTATCAGTAATTGTTTTCATGAAAGATACTCAGTTAAATTTTTTATATTTTTATTATTGATTGTATACGCAGGTAAATTTTGCGTTAGAGCGCGAGAGTAGTCGTTTTATATAGAAGTGTGAGTGTGAGTGTGAGGGTGATTGTGATCGAAAGAATCGATCACAATCTTAATCGTTAGACTAACCGCCTTAATCGAAAGACTAAAAGTACTAGGAGTTTTCATATTCTTGCTCGAAGTCTTGATCTTGATCGAAGTCCAAGTCAAGAGGAGCAGGATGTCTTTGAGGTAGGAGCTTTGAGATTTATCACAAGAAGGAAAGTTTTGACACGTTATTATATTCTTTACAGTGCGTAACACAATGCTTGAAATGGATTTTAACAGTGTCTTCTTGAATAAAATTCATGTTGTCAAGCATGTAGTGAGTTATACAATGCAATTTTTTAAGTTTTACGATGTATACTTGTTCTGTGCTCCCTCTCAAAATATGCATTAGTGCTCAAATTTCCGTTCTCTAAATGTTTGCATAAATAATTACGAAAAGTTGCTACAACCTTTGCGGCGCAAACGATAACTTGAGGAAGGCATAAGTGTGTGTGTGTATGTGTGTGTGTATGTGTGTGTGTGTGTATGTGTGTGTGTGTATGTGTGTGTGTGTGTATATGTGTGTGTGTGTGTGTGTGTGTGTGTGTGTGTGTGTGTGTGTGTGTGTGTGTGTGTGTGTGTGTGTGTGTGTGTGTGTGTGTGTGTGTGTGTGTGTGTGTGTGTGTGTGTGTGTGTGTTTATGCAAACATTTAGAGAACGGAAATTTGAGCACTAATGCATATTTTGAGAGGGAGCGCAGAACAAGTATACATCGTAAAACTTAAAAAATTGCATTGTATAACTCACTACATGCTTGACAACATGAATTTTATTCAAGAAGACACTGTTAAAATCCATTTCAAGCATTGTGTTACGCACTGTAAAGAATATAATAACGTGTCAAAATTTTCCTTCTTAGTACTCTGCGTTGATACCACTGCTT